>PVKZ01000641.1:264557-502468 GCA_004027375.1 Macroglossus sobrinus
TTGGTATTCTGTATGTGCTGTCACACATCGATGCCAGGAAAACAATGCTGTCCATGACTCTATGTGAAGAAGACAATGGAAGCTTTGCATTTAGAACTCGTCCTGGTGCATACTCTATGTGCTTCTTCCTTTGGCTGTTTTTGATCTGTATCTTTTCCTCATTATAAATCATAACTGTGACTGTAATATCTTTCAATGTGTTCCCTGAGGCCTTCTGGTAAATTATCAACTCTGAGGATAAGTTCTTTGACACGAACTTACAGTTAGTGTCAAAATCATTGCAGCTCTCTGCAACTAAACTTCAAAGTCGGTTAACCTATTGTAATGGATAATTTTTATTTGCTTATTTTTTGCTCAATATCTATCCAACTTTACATGGAAATGCACTCTGATATTTTAATTAAGAAAACCAAAAAACTAACTCACCTACACTTTTAGTCTATATGATTTGGTTTTGCTAACCTAACTCTAATTAAACTCATGAATGTATCTGGTTCTCATTTTTATCTATCTATCTATCCATCTATCTATCTATCTATTTATCATCTATCATCTCTATTTATCATCTATCTTGTATATAGGTCTATATGATTCTGTCTAACTAAAATTATTTTTAATCTACTTACTTATTTTATCAGTATTAGACAAGTCAAGTAAATTGATCTGAGGATTGGCCATAAGATTTATTGTTTGTTAGTCTAAAAAAAGGTAAAAATAACTGCTGTCACAAGGAAGTTTTAACACAATCAATTTGATCAATGTGTACACCGCATAAAAAAATAAAGGATAAAAATAATATGATCATATCAATAAATATGGAAAAAGGCATTTGACATGATACAGCATCTATTTATGATTAAAATAATATAATGAGTATAGAATGATTGCACCTCAAAATAACAAAGGCTATAAATGACAAATCCTTGGCTAATATCATACTTAATGGTGAAAAATGAAAGCTTTTCCTTCATGAGCAGGAACAAGACAAGGATGCTCTCTCTCATCATTCTTATTCAACATAAGATTTGAAGTCTTAGCTAGAGCAATCAGGCAAGAGAGAGAAACAAAAGACATCAAAATTGGGAATGAAGAAGTCAAATAGTCACTTTTTGCAGGTGATACCCCTCGTATAAAAAATCGTAGTAGAATATTCTACTAAAAATTACTTGAAACAATAAGCAAATACAGTAAAGTTACAGGATACAAAATCAATGTCTAAAAATTCATTGTGTTCCTAGATGCTAACAACAAAAAATAAAAATTCCTTTTATAATTACAACAAAAAGAATAAAATACCTATGACTATACCTAGCAAAGGATGTGAAGGACCTATACACTGAAAACTACAAGATATTAAAAGAAATTGAAGAAGATACAAAAAAATAAAAAAGTATTTTATGTCCATGAATTGGAACAATTGACTTAGTTAAAATGGTCAAGCAATGTATAAATTTAATGCAATCCCATGAAAATCCCAACGGCATTTTTTTAAAAAATAGAACACAAAAATCATAAGATATGTATGGAATCACAGAAAACCCTAAAGAGCAAAAGCATTCCTGAGAAAAAAGAACAAGGCTGAAAGTACACATTTCCCGGTTTCAAATTATATGACAAAGTGACAATAATCAAAACAGCATGGTATTGGCAGAAAAACAGACACAAACCAAATGGAACATCATTGAGAGCCCAGAAATAAACTGAAATAATATATATGGGCAAATAATTCTCAACAAAGGAACCAATAACATCGACTAGAGAAAGGGAAGTCTCTTCAATAAATGGTGCTGGGAAAATTGGAAAACCATATACAAAAGAATGAAACTAGACTGCTATCTTTCACCATATACCAAAATTAACTCAGCATGGATAAACAACCTAAGTATAAGACCTAAAACAAGAAATTGTACAGAAGAAAACATAAGTACTAAACTCATGGACTTTGCACTTAGAGAGAATTTTATTAATTTGAACTCTAAGGCAAAGGAAATAAAAGCAAAAATAAATTAGTAGGGCTATATCAAACTAAAAAGCTTCCAGCAAAAGAAACCATCAACAAAACAAAGGAGCAACCAAACTCATGGGAGAAGACATTTGCAAACAACACTTCTGATAAGGGGCTAATATGAAAATATACAAAGAACTCATACAACTCAACAACAACAACAACAAAACAGTCCACTTAAAAAATGGACAGAAACCTGAACACTTTTCCCAAGAAGATATACAAATGGCCAGCAGACATATAAAAAATACTCAACTTCACGAACTATTAGGAAAATACAAATCAAAATCATGGTGAGATAGCACCTTATACATGTTAAAATAGCTATTATCAACAAAACAATAACAAGTGTTGGAGAGGCTGTGGGGAAAAAATAACCCTCATACACTGCTGGTGAAAATGTAAATTGGTACAGCTACTACAGAAAATACTACAGAGGTTCCTCAAATAATTAAGAATGGAATTACCCTATGACCCAGCAATCCCTCTTCTGGGTGTCTATCCCTCAAATCTGAAAACATTTATCTGTAGACTATATGCATCTTTATATTCATTGCCTCATTATTCATAGTGGCCAAGACATAGAAACAACTGAAGTGTCCTTTGATAGATAATTGGATAAAGAAAATGTGGTACATAAATAAAATGAAATATTACTCAGTCATAAGGAAAGATAAAAGACTGCCATTTGCAACAACATAGATGGATGTTGAGATTATCGTGCTAAGCAAAATAAGTCAGACAAAAAAAGTTGATAATCATATGATTTCATTCATATGTGAGATATAATACTGAAAAACAAAAAACAAAGAAGACATACAAACAAAACTCACAGTCACAGATAACAGTTTAGTGGTTACCAGAGGAAAAGAAGGGAGAAGGAGAATGGAAAGAGTAAAGGGGGTCAAATATATGTTGACAGAGGAGATGTGATTTGGGGGAGGTAAACACACAATGCAATATACAGACAATGTATTACATAATTGCACACTTGAAACCTATATTTTATTAACCAATGTCACCCCAATAAATTTAATTTCAAAAATAACTGCCTTCTTGAAATTTAAATCCTAGTAAAGGAGACAGTAATTGAAAAAAATATATAATTTCTATAAAATATTAGAAAATGATATGTCCAATAAAGAAAATAAGAAAGTAGATCAGGAGGAGCAGAAGAGTTGGGATTGGAAAACAGTTCACAATTTTATGAGATTCACGGAAAGGTCTCTTTGAGATGACAGTTGAGAAAACCCTCAAGGAAATAAAGGAATGAGCCACACAGATATCTTAGAAAAGAGAGGTCCAAGCAAAAGGAATAGACAAAGCTAGTAGGTGAATGTTTGTTATGTTCATGAAATAAGAAGGAGGCTAGTGTGGATATCAAGGAAAAAATGAGTGATGGGGGGCAGTAGAATTTGAAACTGGAAGGAAGGGGAGTTCTTACAGCATAAGACTTAGTGACTTCTAAAGAAACTTTTGCATTTACTCCAAGTACATTGGTGAACCAATGGGTTTGGAGCATGAGGGTAACATCTGAGTTAACATCTTGAAAGAATCACTACTATGTTGACAGTGAACATGCACAAGGGTGAAAGCAAGACAGAGTTTAAAATCTAGTGCAGTGTTATGAACTAAATGCATGTGTCACTCCCAAATCATATGTTGAAGCCTTAATACCCCTGTGGTATATTTTGAAAGTCATTAAAGTTAATTCAGATCAATAGAATTCAATGAGATTAGTTTCCTTATAATAAGACATGCCTGAGAGTACACGCACATACACAAGAAAGGCCATGTGAGGATGTACTGAGAAGTTAGCCATCCGCAAGCCAAGAAAAAGTCTTCCACGAGAAACCAACTCTGCCGGACCTCAATTGTGGAATTTTTGCCTCCAGAATTGTGAGGAAAATTTCTGTTTTTAAAGCAATGCAGTCTGTGATATTTTGTTATGGCAATCCTAGCAGACCAAGACATGTTATGTCAAAGAGAGAAATGATAAGGTCTCAGTCTATAGCAGTAGTCCCCAATTCCTGGGCCATCGACATGTACCTATCCGTGGCCTTTTAGGAATCAGATCACACAGTAATAGGTGAGCAGTGGACAAGTGAGTGAAGCTTCATCTGTATTTGCAGCCACTCCCACCACCTCAGCTCCACCCTGAATCATCAGGCATTAGATTCTCCTAGGAGCACTGGTACCTGGTGCTGAAAAGGTTGGGAACCACTGATCTAGAGTGTAAGCAAGATACAAGTGGACTAGATTTTGAGGAAAGAAAGATCAAAACTTCAGTTTGTGTATGTTGAGTTTGAGATGTCTATTGGACATCGAAGTGAAGATGTAAAAAGAATAGATGTATGGGTCTGGCATTAGGAAAGAGGTCTGGACAGATACTACAAATTTGGTAATTATCATATGAATATTGTAATAAGCCATGATAAATGATGAAGTCACCAAAGTAGAGAGCATAGAGAAGAGAATGGCTAAATATTGAGCTCTGGAGCCCTCTGATATTTAAGTGGTCTGGAAAGAGCAGAGACTGGCAAAGGAGACTAAATAAGCATAGAAAGTGGCAGATAAATCAAAAGTGTGTGACTATCTTGGAAACCAAATTAAATACTTTCTAAAATATTTATTCTCAGTTACAGGGAGGAATGTGCTCTGTCAAAGGCTTCTGTTAAGCAGAGTAAGTTGATCTGAGAATTGGCAATTTAGCAATGGAGACAGGAATAGTTTTGGTGGAACACAGAGACACTGATGACAGGGTAGAGAGAGGGTAGACTTGCTGAAATAATGCCCTTGAGCAGGTGAGAAGGGACATGCTCTTATGCACAGGTGGAAGGGACAGCATTATATAAAAACATAGTCAAGTAGAATTTGTGGGCCTGGAGGCCTGGGTAGATGAGACTGTGGGATACTAGGGAGGTCCTTTTCAGTTTCGGTTTTCTCAATAAAGTAGAAGTCAAGGTCATCATCACAGAGTTAAGCAAGATGTAATTGGAATACAAAGATCAGCAACTGAGAATGTGTGAAGAGTTACTTCCTTCTAGTAAGTCTCCAATTCTCCTTTCTTTAAATAACTACTCATTTTCTACTTTCAGAGTAGATTTGTCAATACCTTTTTGCCTCACTGAGTGGACTTATGACCCAAATCTTGCTAATAAGTGTGAACCTAGCTGTGATAATTGTATCAAGGATGAGAAATAACTCATGTCTACTCAGTAAGACTTAATTATGGGACTTTGATATGGGATGCACATCTAAGATGGTATTTCTTGTGGTTACCTATATAAACTTGTGATTAATTAAGAATGAAGTTGACAAAGAAGCATAAGTCAGCTTGACCTGGGTTGAATTTCACTATAATCAAATGAGCTTTGACTAAAACTGAACACAAAATGGCATATTTAACTTATAAAGAAATAGCAAAGATTCTGAAATTCCCTTCAAACAACCCAAATACTGATGATATGATATCAAAAGCTGAATTCCTGCCCTGTCTTGTCTAGAGTTTATAGAGTTTATATTCCTAAAATATGCCATTTTGGGAAGAGATTACTGCTATTCAAACTAAAACAAGACCTGACCATCCTTTACATGTTTCTTAACATGAAGGAGAGAATTAAGTATTAGATAACAAATAGTAATAATAATAATACATGATTACATTGCATTTACTATGTGCCAGAATAGTTTTCGATGGCCCATGTGTGTATGTATGTGTGTGTGTGTGTGTATATGTGTGTTTATTTCCTAAACTATCTCACAAAGTAGATATTATAATTATTATTTTACAAGGTGTGAAACTAAGGTGCAGAGAGGTGAAGAAACTTGTCAGAAGTCACATAATTTGATAGTAGCAAAGCCATGTTTTGAACCGTGTTACTCTGGTTCCAGAATATATGCTTTAATCATTTTAAAGCCTTAAAATAGCAAAATACATTTTTTTCTTCTTGTAGTAGAAACTATTAACCACCAATCCAATATTTAGTCAATTCATAATATTAGAATACTGAATATATTCAGGATGACAATTTCACAGATGTTTTGGTTATAAGATCAGGTTAGGCTAATGAGATATCAATAGAGATTATTGAGAGGGACTTCTGGAAACACTCATTTATGGTGAACAGATAGAAAAATTATTTTGCTTTTTTACTTATCTCTTCCTGTTTTTCAGGAATAAATGTAATGACTGGAGCACCAACAGTCTTTTTGACCTGTGAAATGAAACTCCATGCTAGAGATATCAAAGGAGAAAGAAAGACTGAGTGTCCCACACCATGGTGTTGTCATATCTGTCGTGTACCTTCTACTTGTGGAATTCTTTTATATGGAAAAACAATACATTCAAGCCACTATATTTTGTATCCTATGATATAAATAGTCAAACTGAATCATGGAACCAGAAAGAAAAATAAACAATCCAAACATACCTCTTTGGAGTTTTAATTATTCCAAAATTTATATAAGACGGCTTCTAAGGTCTTATCGTATGCCAGGAACTTTTGTGCAATATTAAGCACTTGAACTCCCTGTACTCATTTATCAGACTAACCTGCATCCTAACAGATATTTGCTATTTGATTTTAGTTTTTAATAGACAAAACTCTCTGTTCCATGCTAAATATAATATTAAGGCAAAAATATCAGACATATTAATTATATATAAACTTATTCATATATTCATATATTCACATAAATTTACAGTCACATATTAATATGTTATCTGTATATTTGAAAAAAGTATTCAACTTCAAACATGACTCCTAAATTTCTTATGATTATTTCTTATTTATATAAAATTCTCAAGGGTGCTAAGCAACTGAAAGAACCAGAAGCCACAATTTCGCAAAATACTCTGTATGTTTATACAAACATAAAATAAGATTTGTATGTTGTGAATGCATTTTTCACCCATAGGAGCCTTGAAAGCACAAAATCTGAGTTAAAAGGTAAAAAGATTCTCAAGTGCTTTCTTATACTATCGCCTACAGAGAGCAGCTACTTCATGATGAAGGAAAATGAAATTGTTTTTTTGTTCAAGAATGTATCCCAAGCATCTAGAACAGCATGATAAAAATAGCTGTTCAATAAGTATTTGTTGATGCTAAATGAATTGGACATGAACACTTAGAGAAAATAAAAACAGGCTTTTATCATTGCAAGATACATGGTAAGCCTCTTTGAAGAAATATCTTTTGAAATATATCAAGCCAGATCTACCACCATAAAATAAACACAACGATAAAAACCCAATATAATGGAGCAAGGTCTCTAATATCGAGAAGTACACATTCTGATTTCAACTCCTCTGCTTACCGTCTTGTTCGCTCCATTTTCTTTTTCTATTCGCAGTGTGAAAACAGACCTCAAAGGTTGAGAAATTTGACATCTGTCTCCCAGGGCACATTTATTTCTTAACTGTAATGGTATTTTACTTGGGTGAGGTACCCATCACAGAAAGCCTTGGAGGCAGGAGGAAGACGAGTGAATTAATGATACCTCACCAGCTTGTAAACATGACTGTGAATTCAGAGAGAAATTGGAGAGGGTAAAAATGTTGCTTAGGTAACTGCTGTCTACCTGTCAGATCATGATGTTCAAGCTCAAAAAGAGTCAGAAAACAATGAAAAATCCAATAAAGGTGAAGAAAAAAAGCCTGGGAAGTCCCATTCGAGACAGGACATAGAATTTTTTGTTTACATTTTACATATACACTCACATAAAATTATGTTTATTATAAGTTGCGCACAGAATAACAAGATAATACCAAGGATGCTTTTACTACTTAGTTTTAATTTACATGAAAATAGGACTTTTGGGATTTTTAATTTTATATTTGTTACCAATATTTAAAACTCCTGTATGCATTTGTTATAATTAAATTAAGCAATTTTAAGATATTCCGCTGATTCAAAGTTAAATATTCATCTATTTACTTCTCCTCTATACTTAGATAAGAGTCCTCTACTTCTTTTAACATATGCATCTATTTGATTTATGCTGCAACTTTATCAAGCAAATACCTAATTATTTTATATTATCTGATTTATCATATATTTATATATAAATTTAGATCTTTGTGAAATATCAATTGAATCCTATTTATTTCCACTGTTTTTAATTATTGTGTAATTTTCTCTAAAACATTTTTCTCTATTATTTCTTCTCTGAAAACCATGTAACCTTATTTTTCAAGTCATTTGAATAAAAATTTTGTTTTTGGCCATATCAAATTTTTTTATCTTTGATTTAATAACTTGCAATTTTTGAAACATACATCTGAGAACATTATTCTGTCTGTAAATGCAAGAAATCCTTGTTGTGCTCATTTAATACTGCTTTATTTTTAATAACTTATGACTTTTCAAAACTATTTTACTGAGGTGAAATTCAAATAACATACAACCTTGCATTTTAAAGTATATAATTCGGTGGCATTTATGCATTCACAGTATTCAGCAACCACTAATTCTCTCTCATTTCAAAATTTTTTCATGACCGTAGAAGAACATTCTGTTCTTATTAAGTAATCACATCCAGTTGCACCCTGACTCCATCCACTGGCAACTATTAAACTGCTTTCTGTCTCTGTAGACTTGCCTATCTAAATTAATTAATATACAGGATTTATACAATATATGACCTTTTATATCTGGCTTCTTTCATGTAGCATGATGTTTCTGAGGTTCATCCATGTTGTAGCACATGTCGGTACTTAATTCTTTTTATGAATAAATAATATTCCTTTGTAAGTATATTCTACATTTTGGCTATCCACCCATCTGCTGATGAAAATATGTGTTGTTTCCATCTTTTGACTTTAGGAATGATACCACTATAGACATGTATGTACAAGTTTCCATGTGAACAAGTTTCCATATCAATAATCTTGAGTATAAACCTAGATTTGGTGGGTCATATGGTAATTCTATGTACAACTTTTTGAGGAACTGTTGAACTTTTCTTCAGAGGCTACACCATTGTGCATTTCTACCAACAGTGTATGTTTTTTTTTTATTTCTCCACATCCCTGCCAACATTTATTTCCTGTTTTTTTTTTATTACTATTATTAGCATAGACATTCTACTCTTTGTAAAATGTATTTTATTGTGGTTTTGGTTTTTATTTTCTGAATGTTCAATAATGTTGCACATCATTTCATGTGTTGTTTGCCATTGTGTAATTTCTTTAGAAAGAAAGTCCATTCAAGTCCTTTGTTCTTTTTTAGAATTGTTTTTTGTAAGTTGTAAGAGTTCTTTATTTATTCAGTGCATTAAGCTCTCATTAGATACATGATTTACAAATGATTTTTCTTATATGTAAGTTGTCTTACCACATTCTTTATAATGATCTCTGAGGCACAAAATTTTTAATTTTAATGAAATTTAATGTAAATATTTCTTCTTTGTTATTCATGCTTTTGGTGTCAATTCTAAGAATTCAATACTATATCTAAAGTTATAAAGATTTATTCTGTTTTTTCTAATGAGTTTTTTAAAATAATTTTTTACTTTTTCAATTACAGTTGGCATACAATATATTAGTTTCAGGTGTACAAAAGAGTGGTTAGACATTTATATAATTTAGGAAGTTATCATCCCAATAAACCTAGTGCCCATCTGATACAATACATAGTTATCACCATATTATTGACTACATTCCTTATGCTACAGTTTATATTTCCATAACAATATTTCTTAATCCCTTCCCCTTTTTCACCTACTTCTGCAAAGCTCCTCCTATCTGGCAAACATCAAAATGTTCTCTGTATCAATGAGTTTGTTTCGTTTCATTTTTTTATTTTGGTTTTTAGATTTTGCATATAAGTGAAATCATATATTTGTCTTTCTCTGTCTGACTTGCTCCACTCTGCATAATACTCTCTAGGTCCATCCAGATTGTTGCAGATGGAAAAATCTCATTTTTTTATGGCAGAATGATGTTCTGTTATATACCACCTCTAATTTATCCATTCATCCATTGATGGACACCCAGATTTCCTCCATATCTTGACTATTGTAAATAATGCTGCAGGGAACATATGGATGTACACGTCCTTTTGAAGTAATGTGTAAGTTTCTTTGAATCAATACCCAGAAATGGAATTATTGGGATCTTCTTTGTCTCTTGTTATAGACTTTGTTTTAAAGGTGATTTGTCTGGTATTAATATTGCTGCCCCAACTTTCTTTATTTCCATTTTATGAAATATCTTTTCCATTCTTTTACTTTCAGACTTTGTGTGTCTTTTTATCTGAGGTGAGTCTCTTGTAAGCTGCACATGTAAAGGTCTTGTGTTCTTATTCATTCAGGCACCTATCTTTTGAATGGAGCATTTAATCTATTTACATTTAAAGCAATTGTTGGTAGATATATAGTTACTCACATTTCATTATTTTTTTTATTCCATTCCTCCTCTTCCTTTTTTCATCTCTGTAATATTTCTTGTAATACTGGTTTGGTGGTGATAAACTCCTTTAGCTTCTTTTTGTCTGGAAAACTATCTCATCTTCAATTTTAATTAATAGCCTTGCTAGGTAGAGTGGTCTTGATTGTAGGTTCTTGCTGTTCATCATTTTGAATATTTTGTGCCAATCCCTCTGGCTTACAAAGTTTTTGTCAAGAAATCAGCTGACAATCTTATAGGAGCTCCCTTGTAGGTAACAAACTGCTTTTGCCTTGTTACTTTTAAGATTCTCTTTTTTGTCTTTAACTTTTGGCATTTTAATTATGGCATGGCTTAGAGTGAGCCTGTTTGGGTTCATTTTGTTTGGGACTCTCTGAGCTTCTTGAGATTATATATCTATTTCTTTTGCCAGGTTAGGAAAGTTTCCATCATTTTTCTTCAAATAGGTTTTCAATTTTTTGTTCTCTCTCTCTTCTTCTTCTGGTATCTCTATAATGCAAAAGTTTATATGCTTGATTTCCCTTAAACTATCTTCATTTTTTTAATTTTTTTTTCCTTGTTGCTGTTCTGATTGGGTGTTTTCTGCTACCTTATCTTTTGAATTACTAATTTGATCTTCTGCTTCATCTAATCTACTAATGGATCCTTCATTTCAGTTATTCTATTCTTCATTTCTAACTGGTTCTTTTTATGTTTTCTATCTCCATTTTTATGTTTTCTATCTCTTTGTTAAAGTTATCACTGAATTTTTCTACTCTTCCCCTGAGTTCATTGTGCATCCTCATAATCAGTGTTTTGAATACTGCATCTAATAGAATGCTTGTCTCCATTAGTTTAGTTTAGTTTAGTTTAGTTTAGTTTTGTTTTCTGGAGATTTGTTCTCTTTCATTTGAGGTATGTTTTTTGGTCTCCCCATTTTTCCTGCATCCCTGTGTTTGTTTCTATCTATTAGGTAGGGCTGCTATGTCTTCCAGTCTTAGAAGTGTAGCCTTATGTAAAAGGTATTCTGTGGGGCCCAGGTGCACCTGGGTTGGGTGCTCCAGGTATACCCCTTTTGTGGGTTGTATGTGTCCTCCTGTTGTAGTTGAGCCTTGGTTGTTTTTGCATGTCAATGGGCAGGACTAACCCTTAGTCTGATTGGTTATAAGGACCAGCTGATGACTATAGTGGAAAAGCTGTTATGCAGAGTTTGACCTTGGGGTCAGGATTTGCTTCAGTGGGGCTCTGCTGCCTTCTCAGTTTATCATCCTGACGTCACTTGGCATGAGCCACCCCCACTGGGCTTAGAAGTGCTTATGGCAGCCAAGCCATGAACGGAGGCAAGTTGCCGCTAGTGCCAGACTTGGGGCTGCTCAGTAAGAGATATGGGGCATGCTAAGGCCAGATGCTGCTTATTTGGGTTTTGTGTAGCTTTGAGAGACTTTAGGAAAGTCTGCAGCATAAGCCAAGACAGAACATTTGTATGCAAAAGCTACTAGAAGCAATCTGGGTGGGCTTGCAAGTAGGGTGGTATGGGGTCTTAGGAAATCACTAGGTTGGGGCAACCAGTGTTAGCAAGGTTGATGGAGATTCAAATATGGCAGCTGTCTGCAACTGCACACCAGGACCAAAGAGGTCTCAATGAAAGAACAATAAATTCTGCCAACATTTCTATCTTGAAGAAAGCTGCTCTTCAAATCTTACCCTGCAGCCAAACAATTTAGTTCCTCCTCACTGTCTCTGGTTTTTCACGCTGCTTCCCAGTTCTGAAGCTCAGAGTGAGTGAGTCTGTCAGTGAGTAAGTCTACATATGGGTCCTTTAAGAGAAATGCTTGGGACTCTAGCAGCCCTTTTTCTCACTCAGCCACAATTTGCATTGGTTTTCACAGCCAGAAACTGTGGAAAGTCCTCCCAGCACTGGAATCTTGACCTGGGGAGCCCAGTGTAGGACTGGGGCTCCTTTCTCTTCCGGGGGTACCTCTGCAGTTGAGATATTCATCCTGATGTTTAACCTCACATGCAAGTTTGAGTATAGCCCATTCTATGTCTCTTTCCCTCCTACCAGTCTTGAGGTGGCCTCTTCTGTATGTAAGTTGTAGGACTTCTGTTCAGTTAAACTTCAGGCTATACTCAATGCTGGTGGTTTTGTAATTGAGTTGTAATTTTGATGTGGTTGTGAGAGGACGCAAACACAGAGTACCATCCACTCTGCCTTCTTGACTAGAAATTTTAAAAATTGTGTCACAGTTTTAGATTTTATATTAATCAATATAAAATAGATAAATATTATCTATTTTATCAAATAGATAATATTTGTCAAATAATATTATCTATTTGAGTTAACTGTTGTGTCTGGAGTGAGGAAGGGGTCCTATTTTATTACTTTGCATGTGGTGGGCTTCCAGATATACCAGCATCATTTGAAGAGACCTCTGTTTTCTCATAGAATATTCTTAGCACTTTTGTTGAAAATTAATTGTGTGTTTTGAGTTTGTTTCTGCACTCTTGATTTTATTCTACTGGTCTGTATCTCTATCCTTATACCACTACCACACTGTTTTGATAATGTAGCTTTGTACTGTTTTGATGCTGGAAAATCCATCAACTTCGTTTTGCTTTTTCAATATTGTTTTGGCTATTTTGAGTCTCTCTACAATTCCATATGAATTTTAGGACTGATTTTGCAATTTTGCAAAAAAATGCCATTTTGGACTTTTAACAAGTATTGAATTGAATGTATTGATTGCTTTAGGGGTTATTCTCATCTTAACAGTACTGTCTTCAAAATCATGAATATGGATATTTTTTTCATCTAATTAGTTCTTTTTAAAATTTCTTTCAGCAATGTTTTATAGTTTTTAATGAACAAGTCTTTTACCTATTTGGCTAAATTTATTTTTAGGTATTTTTCTCTTTTGGATGATATTGTAAATAGAATTATTTTTTAAATTTCTTTTGAATTATTTATTGCTGATGTTGAGAATAAAACTGATTTTTTTTTTGCATTAATAATAAGAATAGCTAACAATTATACAGCACATATTAAATGCCAGGGATGGTCTAAGAGCTTTACACATGTTTATAGCCTCAAAGCACTATAGTAACTTGCTATTGTCTATAAGCTAAATTATATTGACACAGCCTATAAGGTCTTTATTATCTAAGTCTCAAATTATACTTCTGCCTGAATGTATCTCCATTGACACTGAAACAGCTCACTGTAACCAAACACATATTCTTTCATCCCTTTATGTCATTTCATTATATAATCTATCATTTTTTGGCTAGGATTTTTGTCCAGTATCGTTTGTCTGGTAATCGCCTACTCATTCTTCAAGATTCAGATCAAATGCTAACTCAGCTACTTAATCAGTTTTTCTAGAGATGATTCATGTTGCTGTTTTCTATAACAACTTGTATATGCTTATTTTTTTAATGCCTTCATCTTGTGATACCATTATTTTTTCTGCTTATTTTGTGCCCTCCACTATATTGAGCTAGTTGAATGCAGGAACTATATTTTACATGTTTTTGCAGCTTTGGGGCCTAGTGCAGTATCCAGGATAGTACATTCTCAATAAATTTTTTTTAAATGATTAAGTGAGCCAAATACACAAAGGTAACCTACCTTGTCACAAAATGAGCTCAGCTTAATTCCTATATGCAAAGAGCAGTGACCAGATTCTCCTGAATGATTTACATCAAGAAAATTAAATATATGGAACACAGTTATGGATGTAAATGAGGGGGATTCTTTCTCTCTCTCCTTCTCTTCCTTTCTTTCTCTAACTTAAAGTACTAAGATAATTTTTTGTTTATCTAAAAACAACACACACCACACATTATTGATGTATCAAGAGAGATAATGCTCTTGAGAGTACACTATAAAACATGACATGCAGTACAATAAAGTGTGTAGTTATTCACTCACCAAATACAGTTCTTGCAGGCACAGATTCTCTGTTAAGCCAGAATGACACTTGGGAGAGAATGACAGTCATGATGCAAGGCAGATATGTCTGAATCACAAAATACCCAATTTTTCTTTTCAAGTGGAAATGAGCTGTCATTACAGTATATTCACCTAGGAGAAAAATTTAAGTAGCTTAAGAAACAGTAATAGTCAAAAGTTTGAACATTTTGGAAATAGAAAGGATTATGCAAAGAAAAGTTTCTGATTTTAAAAAAGAAATAATTTATTATATATATGACATGAAAAGTATATAACCTTTAAATATCTCAGCATAGCAAGAGTGTTTAAAAGAGAGTCTTACATTAACAAGAAACTTGCATTACATTTCTGTGGTATGGCATTTATTTTTCTCTCTAGGTCATACTTATTTAGCAAAGGGTACAGAATTCATAAATTGTTCTCTGGCCATAAATTATTTTACCTACTTATGTCCCTCATCCCCACTGGTGCCAGCCTCAAGTTCAGTTCTTTCTGGCTCTTTAAGTGTCCTCTCTGGCCACATAACCAAGACTGATTTTCTGACCCAGATTTTCCACTTTGACCCTGTCACCAGTTCTAAATTTTTCAATGTTGTATGTCTACTCTTATTCACTGCAGTTGGTTTTTTTCTCATCCTCAGAGGTACCTTTCTTTATGTTCTCTGGGTTTACATCTGCCAGATGTAATCTCATTAGTCCACACAGCTGCTTTTACTTAGACGAGGGTAGCCCTTAGAAAGGACATCAGCTTTCCCATGTAGGCCAGTAGTAATTATCCATAAATTAAGAGTTCAATATGTACTAATGCAATA
Source organism: Macroglossus sobrinus (assembly GCA_004027375.1). Lineage (NCBI taxonomy): Eukaryota > Metazoa > Chordata > Mammalia > Chiroptera > Pteropodidae > Macroglossus > Macroglossus sobrinus. The sequence goes on from PVKZ01000641.1 coordinate 279,715, forward strand.
CACAGATGATATATTATTAAATTTTACACATGAAATCCATATAATTTTATTAACTAATGTCACCAAAATAAATTTAATAAAAGAAAAAAAACTGACAAAAGCACTCTTTAAAAAAATATGAATAATTAATTACAAATTATCCAAATGGGGAGAAAGAATTAGAAATTAGGAAAATTACATTATTTGAAGATAAAGTTGACGTCTGAAGAGATATACCTTTTGAATATAAAGTGTATTTTAGACTACTGTTTTTCAGACATTAACATTGGAATCTCCTTGGAATCTTGTTAAAATGCAGATTCTGACTTAGTAAGAGGTCCAGCCTGAGATTCAGAATTTATAAAAAGCTCCCAAGCACAATCTATGTAGCTAGTTCTGGGACCTCAACCGTAAAAGGTTTTAAGCAAATTGATATGTTCCCAGGTACTTGAACCCATTAGTTTTCTTAAGAACTAGCTTTTCTTTTGACTCATTTTACTAACCTGTACTGGATTTAATTGTTTCCTTCCCAATTGATTGGCCTAACAAGTCATATTGATTTAACCTGGAGCCATCAGGAGCAACTTGTACTGAGTCAGATGCATTATAAGTCCAAATATAAGTGACCTCTGAGGTTGTATATGCATCTGTAGGAAATAAGAAAAAAAATGTTTTTATTACTTTAGTGAGAACCATCAACAAAGTGCAACATCAAATGTTATATATTTCATAGAATCATTTCTGACTAAAAAATATCATTGTTGATATTTACAGATTACATTTTTAAGGTAAAAGTGCCTGAAATTTACAACTTCAATATGAAGGATATGAGGCAGACAAAAACACAATTATGAAAGTGTTTTCATTGAACCACTTTGAGAGTAGAGAGCAATTTATCTTTAGAGCTTGCAAAAATCATTGGGGACTGAGAAGTTTAAAACATCTCCTATAGTCTCAAGGTGGCAGATAAAGACATTGTGGTAAACAGGTTATGAATGTCCATAGCCCGATTAAATAATTTAGAAATAGCAATCACTCATGAAATGCTAATCATAATCCACAATATCACTTTCTAGACATAAAGTAATTTAGTTAATAATTAAATGACTTGGGTATCATGATACAATGCATTTCATTAGAAGAACAAGTACTAATTATTGCACACCATGTAAAATAAATGAGAATGCTATAGTTCCCTCAAGTTGTGAATACTTTTAAAAGCATTTTCATTTTAAAATGAATACATACAGATCTTATTGTACCCTACGTTTATTGCATCCTAGATGAGCTATTAATTGGTAGAAAGAGATAAAAAACATACAGACCAGGTATAGTTTCCTGTTTTACTTGGCCAAGGAGGAAGAACTTAGCAGAATTGAGATGACTCTAGACCAGAGGAGCAAGAAGCATGTCTTCTCTTAGCTGTTCTCTGGCCCTGGCATTTCCTTTGCGCCTGAATGTCCTAATCGGGGAGAAGCTGGCCTCTCATAAAGTCTCTCCACAGTTGAAAAAACAGACAACTCTTGCTACTCTACTCACCTTGTGGAAAACAGCTATGCACTTTTGCTTATGAGAATGTTTAGAAATATCAGTTAGAACTGGTCCTTGAGCAATACTCAACACCTCTGTCTCATTTTCAATTAAGAGAGAGAAAGGACCCGCTATCTAGCAATATTTCTGTCTCTATCTAGGACACTGGGAAACTTCCTTTCCATTTATAAATTTTCTAGTTTAAATTGGCTGAGGTGGTCCTGGTACTTACCTTGATTCATAGTCTGTGATCATAAATTATTTCTCACTTAATCATCGGTAACAATAAAATGAATGTGTCTTACTCTCTGTGTTGTCTTTTAATGATATACTACAATGTTGCTTGGTTTTCTAAAGGTCACTAGTAAATGTTCATATTAGTGAAATATGAATTTCCTTGTATATGTATTCACCTACATTCACAAGTAAATTATTGAAATAGGAATAAAAATATATGTGCATATTTATATATGTATATATATATTAAAAGCAAGATATATTGATGTAGTTTGTATATGAATAAATTCTAGTTAGTCTAAAGATTCAATTTTTATTAATTTCAACTAGTTAGTCATTGATAAGTCTTCTAAAATTAAAACAAATAATATTAGAAATGTAGATAACTAGCAATTCATTTGCAAATCATCAAATGGTTTATTTTGTTCTCCCATGAATACATATCATGGCCCTCTTTTCAATAAAATTCCAAACATCACAGAATTTAATAAATCAACGACACATCAATGTGCCACTTTACATCAGAAGGCCTCACATTATTCAAATAGTTGTGAATTCTAATAAATTATAAACCTTTTTAAAGAAAAATTGCAACACCCTTTTTGATTTTCATGTTACTTTTAAATATAAATAAAATAAAATGAAATACTACAAATCTGATGAACTTTTAAGAAACAAAAGAGACAGTGATGGGCATGTATATATTCTATTCATGTATATATTTCTAGCCTGACACACACATAAAACTTCTTAAATCATTCTTATTAGATTAGTAAATAAACTAATAATATTTTGTTATATACTCTTATAGTATATAAGAGTATATGTAAATCTAAATAGCAGCCTAATAACATATTAAAGAAAATGACTGATCTTTCTCACATCTTTTATAAAAAAGCAATTATTGAGTTTCTTTAGTTGTACAGGAATATACTTTTTAGATTTGTGGTCTGGAGAGAGCAGATTTAGCACAAAGTTATGCAGAGAAGATTAGAAGCACTCCCTGGTACACTAACACACATACAAACCAGGAGTTTACTGCAATTTTTCTCAGTAAAGTATAAAAGGAGAGAAAGTATGCTTTATAAATTACATTACAAATTCCATCTTTAAATTATAATTTTATTAAATAATTTTAATTCTGTTAAAGGACCCATTTTTTTTTTAGTACTGTTCTGTGCTCAACATCAAATGCATGCTGACTGATTGTTAATATTTGGTAATTTAACCCCAAAATATTTTTTCTTTATGAATTTTTATTAAAAAAGATAATTTTCCATTTATTTGAGGCAAATGCACAGAATACTCCTAGACACTCTTTCAGGAAATTTTAAGTCAAGTTAAACAACAAAGGAATATGTGAAAATGTGAGACAATAGAAATTAAACAAAACTGAATTCAAAATATTTAAACTTATAAGAAAGATGTTTCTTTTATTTGAGGACAATGATAAATTTCCAAAAATTCCATCAGTTTGGGGAATACAAAGAGGATTTTAAAGAAGCTAGGAATAAATGTCTAGAAATAAAAGTCATGGCTGCTTCTGCCAAAATTTGATGTGCCAAAATCTTGAGGTTGAGGTTGAGTCATTAGTTTAATATAACATGATGTTATTCATATTTTTAATACTTACACATAAAGCACCTATGTTGGTAAGGATTTAAACAAATTACAAATAGTTTATTCAATATGTCAGAAAATGAACAAAGAAAACTAAATAAAAAACAAAGAATGCCTAACATCAAACTTTATGTATTACCCATATGATTTCTAGATAGACAACCATATTCTCAAGCATGCAATATTCCACTACTCTGTACACACACTATAAAGCATTTTTACAATTTCATTTAAAACGATTTCAGTTGTATTTATTTTATATTCAGTATTGAGACTTCACATAATTTATTTTTTGTATCTTAATAGTACTAACTTGTCTACTGAAAAATGCCTTTCCTTCTTACATCATTACTGCATCATGAATAAATCCTTTCTTTGGTATTAAATTTTCAATTTTCTCTTTAATAACACTTATGCAATGCAAATGAGTTTTTCTTTGCTACATTTGCTGTAGTTTTTTTTCCCCACATCATATTAACGTTGTATAATAAAATTGACTCTCTTAAATAATTTTGGAAGAAATGACAGTATTGAAGTGGTGGTTTCCATGACAATAAAAAAGGGCTTTGTAGTCAAAGAAAGAAAAGATTCTCAATGAAAATGGAGAGCTGACACCTTCTGAAAGAATGAACTGAACAAACAAGATTAAACTTCTCCTTTCACAAAACTATGGTCATCAAAATAATTAGAGTGTTTTATATTCATATTGGCCATCATTCTTCCTTTTTCTTTCACTCAGTACAGTCTGTGGGGAGAAAGCGTACTACTTAGAAATATTTTCAATCAAGTTAGAGAACTGCATTTTTATTCAAGAGATGGAAAAGTCAAAAGCTGCCCATAATGGACAAAGATGGGAGTGCCAGAAAGAGCAAGTTTTCTGAAAAAGTCAGGCAATGAGACACACTCACACAAAAAAGACACTGTTTAGTAATGTCCATAAATTTGTCCTGGGCCTGCCCTGAATGCCTTGTGGACCTAGGGAGATAATCTGACATTCCTTCTCTCTTTTCAATTATTCTAGGAGAGTGAATGCTTCTGCCTGACATACAAAATATAACCTCAGTGACTTAAAGATGGTCAAATGCACAGAGCCATTTTGGAAATATTCTGTGTACACAGAAAGTGCTTACATGTAGCAATCCAGCTATATCGTCTCTTTCAAATTTATTTTAGAAAATTAAAAAAAATTGTCATTAGTTAGAAAGTAGAAAAGATAGTTGCACAGATCCAATATCTGTGCTTGCCATTTACAACAGTCTGATAGCTATTTTAATAAACAATAGACTCTATCCTTTATAATTCATTCTTATTTGACAAAAGCTCAACATCTATTTTGCATTTTTAATGTGCTACACTTGGCAAATAAGGTAAATGACATTGTCCTGACCTTCAAGGAGCTTTTGGCCTAGTTTTACACATTTACAAAAACACACTTTTTTAAATTAGCAATAAAGTAAGTGATTAAAATATAATGATATTTAAGACTTAATAGGGTTAGCTAAATAGTTCTGTGAGCAAAAGCAGCATGTCTTTTACTTTTGTATCTTATTGGGCAGGTATTAAGCATTCCATATGAGAAGAAACTATAAAATAAAGCAGTGCTGCTGACTATCCTTAATATTATTGACCCAAAACATGTGACTTAATTTCCGTACTTACAGCTGCCAAATTTCAGAGGACATGAATGAGCATCCATTGGAAAATCCTCCAAGTGCATTGGACATTCAGCTTGAACTGTAAGCCTAAAAGCCAAAATTCCACTCTTTGTTTAAGTAAATTGGCAAGTCAAGATAAATCACTCCTTACTGTTGACAATAGAATCAATGAAGAGGCAGGACCTTCATTACAGCATGACCATAATAAAGAGTTATCATAACATATTTGTTATAAAATTATCAAGTATTCCATTTCACACAAAGGTGAAGTGGATAAAACAGGTACTAAATCAAACTCACAAAAGAATCTCATAATGAGCAAAACAAATGTGGCCAACAATTTAATTAGAGCTTATACACTTCTAAGAGTATGTTTAAGTAGAACTGTGTGCAATAATTTCCAAAATTTTATGTATTCTTTGCCTACATTTACTTAAATTCCAAATCTCTAATCATTGTCTTAATCCACAGGAATGATCAAAGTGTGTAAAATTACAGGGATACTGGTTTTATATTGTAAGTTTCAGAGAGAGAGATGCAGAAAGAATAGCTTATACTCCATTTTAGGCAATGATCATTTAGTAATGAGTACTCAAATTTTTTCTTTATAGATCAGAAATATATTATTGTTTCTTCTTAAATAATTTTCACAATTGAAATCTACTACAACATTTCACATGATGTAATATTACATGAAAGTTATTCATGTTTTAAAGCCTTCTTAAACATTTTAACTTTAGAGTATATATCATTTTATTAAATTTGAGATGATTTTCCTTGTTACATAATACAAGAAACATTTTAAATAATTAATTCATGGAAATAGTTCAAATGAAATAGTAGTGTCAACAACTGTATATCCTTTTTATAATTTTTTAAGTTTGAAGAATTAAAATTTATGCTACATGACACTTTTTAATTTACAAAATGTCAATTTCATATGGTTCAATCTAATACATGGTATTAGATTTATATCCAATTTGCTTGTAAGCCTTATTAAATAAAAAACTACCTTTGAATTAAAAAAATTATTTTTTCTTTAGAATAACTTTATAAAGAGGATCAGAATATTAAATGAAAGCTTGCTAAAAATTACTTAACTTTTGATAGGTTATCTTATGAGATATTAAAAATAAAGTACATGCTGATACAAAGAAAATTTTAAGTCATGCTATTAAATTCTGCTTAAAAATGTAGTGTAAAAAATAAATAGCCAAAAAATTCTTAATAATTAAAGCAATTATTAAATTTTTAACATACTAAGAATTGAACTTATAAATATTACTTTCTCTTCACTTTTTTAATATGCAAGCATTTACAAAGTATATTATATATACTTTAGTGAGTTGTTATACAACTTGTGCTAATATTCAACTTATGAAATATTCAACTTGTGCTAATACTTGACAACTAGTTCAGCCAGTCTTTTAATATGTTAACTTGTCAATATTTAAATACAGCATACTAAACCTAAAAACATACCTCATTGTGTACAGTAGAGTGCCATCATCCTGGATTCGAAGAAGCTTATTTGGCATTGTCATATTATGAGCTACCGATTTCTTCCCATTGTGAAAAAAGGTGTCTGGAGTCCAAATTTTGCTAGCCATTAAATTGTTAAGTCGAAGGATGTTCATAGGACCTTTAAATTTTAACCGTTCATCTTTCCATTTTTGTCGAAAGAAAACATCTATTGTATATTCCTGAAATATAAAATAGCTCTTTTAAAAATAAATGTTTTAGATACAAGGATCATAAAACTCCAATAAAAATCATAACAGAGTTTAAAAAGAGAGAGAGGGATTGAGAGAAGTAAATTTTGAACCAGAAAGATCATTCCTTTCTCTTTTCAATTAATGTTGCAACTTATAAGGGAATAAAGCATGTGTATGTACACAATTAACTACACAATATTATGGGAAAAAAATTAATTTACCTGGTCTCTTTCAGTTAAAAAAAAAACTGATTCAAACTGCTTTACTGTATTCTATAGTTTAGAACTACTTGGAGAAGGGGCATGCTTGGGGGAGTGTTTGGGTAGACTGTGTTAAATCATTTATCTCAGCAGCAAGAAAGAAAAAAAGAAAAACTATTAAACACACTGTCAGATCTGTATGAGTCATCATCTGTTGCCAAAGAAACTGTAAAATATCTTTTTTGAAATCATAAAAAAGGTGAGATATTATTAGCAAGAATGTATTAGAAGATGATTTCAATAAAGTTTATTTTATTAAGTTAGTTGTAATAAAAAACTTTGGCAAGTTATGAGAATACTCAAAATACAAATATTTTTTTATAAACTCTCTTATGTTAAAATATAGTTTTAAATATTCTTACAGACCAGCTAGTAATCAATTTCTTTATTATCATTCTCCAATGCTTTGTTAGCTGAATCACTCTTTCTCTCTGTTCTCTCCCTCTCTCTCTGTTTTCTTTTTCATTGCCCTCCTCCCTCTCTGTCCCTTCCCTCTTTTCACTTTCTATTTGTCTTTATTAGCATAAGAGAGTGCAAACATTTTAGACGTGATACGCAATTCACAGTTGTGATTAATACTGACTATCTATTAACTGGCATAATTTTTGTCAATGTACCTTTATGCAAATACATAATGAATAATTAAAACGTTCAATTACACACTTGAGATCGAAAATTCATAAATTGTCCTTTGAGCACAAAGTTAGTTATCACATTTGAAAAACACATTTTAGCAATTGACTATTGAATTCAACTAAAATTATGTTTTAAAAGGGGCAGATTAAAAAGGCCATCTACTTTAAAAACATCAAATCATTTGTAGAAATATTAATCAAGTAAATAAAAGTAACTGATTCCCAGTGATCCCTCAAAAATAGAATTTATGAAGATGATTAGTATCAGCCACAGGTAATGACTTATGAACAGGCCATGAACAGTGTATCTGGGCTGTGCTCCTAATCCTTAGAAGAAAATTTTATAATAGAATCTACCCTCACCCTCTGTGGTTTAGTCATTGTTCATGTATCTCTTGTTTAGTTTCTGACTCTGATATCAGTGAATAGAAATTATGTGTTGAATAATTTAATTTATATGTCTGTGTCACATAATCAAAAATAAAACATACCTAATTGAAAATGAATGTGTTGAGGACTATTTACCAAATTGGTAATCTGTGCAACTTGTTCATTCTGAAAATTACATAAATAAATATTCTGAGGAATAAGTCTCAAAAAAAAGTATAAAATAAAACACGATGCCCCCCGAAATGATTTCTTCAAAAGAAAACAAACAGAAAAGTTTAACTCCATACAGATGGAATTTAATTAACAGCAACAACAAACTAGATTAAGAGATAAGTCTTTGTATATAAGTTTCTATGTAAGTGTTTCTTTACAACTGTGGTTCCCTCAAATGCTAGCTGAAAGTGAATACCTATGACATTTCCTTTTCCAGGCAAACTGAATACATTTTACAACTTTTTATGAAACTTCAATACGATATTTTCATTTTTATAAAATGGTATGATGTTTTATTTGTTTTAGAGGCTATTGCTATGGCAATAATCATGTTCTACAGACATGCCACATAGGAGATACAGAAGATTTACAAACAGGAGTTTCAGTCGATCTTTCTAAAACCTTGTTTTCAGGAACATCATTTGTTTTTGAGTATTCACAGCATCCTAGATTGTGCCTTGCCAATCTATTCAGCATAATCTAGGTCTTTTTCTCTGGCTCCCACCAGGCACATTCATACTATGCTCCAGGCAATTTTAACAATCCTCCCTCCTTACCATTTCTAAAATAGGACAAGTTCCCTGCCCTCCCTACCCAAGAACTCTATTCACAACCACACTCCCAGTCCTTTGAACATCTGGAAAATACACAGTCAGCTCTCTATCTTTATCACTCATAGAGCATTCCATTACTGCACAGTCATATACTGCCACTAAACATTTGTTCTTCTGCCTCCCAACTAGCCCAAAAATCTTCAAGCAAGGGACAATGGCTTTTATTTATATATTATTTTTCTTTGTATTACAACATATAAGAATATAAAGAATATTAAAAACACCTTTTAACCATCACCAACTGAAATGTCATCACAAATGCTACTGAAGCCTTCCCTCTCCTTTTATCCATCTACAATCACATTGCCCTGCTCTCTGAGAAAATAATTGTCTTGAATTTGGTGTTTGTCATTTACACACATATACTTACACATTTACTATACAAATATATGTGTTGTCTGTCACATTGTTAACATTTACAGAAATAGTACCATATTGTGCACCATTTATTTCATTTTCACTGCTTTATTTCATTTTCACTGCTACATAGCATTACCTTATAAGAATATTTCACAATACTCATTTTTTTCTCCTTGCTCTTATATATTTTTCTATTTCCTTTGTTACTATTGTAAGAAGTATTGCTATAAAAATTCTTATACAATGTTTTTAATACAAAGGTGTAAGAGTTAGTACAGACCAGAGGTCAGTAAACTTTTCCATAAAGAGCCAGTTAGTAAACAATTTAGGCTTTGCAGACCATATGGAAAGTATCCCAACTATTAAACTCTGCTATTGTGTGAAAGATACCACAGGCAATACATAAATGAGTGAGAGTGATATGTTCTAAATCTTATCACAAGAATAGGCAGCTGACAGGATTTGGCCCACTACTTCTCAAGAGTAAGTTGGTAAATGAAATTACTTGAATGTATTGTATGTGAATCTTTAAAATAACAAGATATTGTCAAATTGAAATCCTAGGAGGTATGTATAATTACATCCCCTCTAGCAGTGTATACATTTTCTTATTTCTTTACAAATTGGTATAGATAGGGTATTTCATCTTAGCATTATGATTGGTATGCAATATTTCATAGTATTACTATCTGAATTTCTGTTAACTAGTGAAATTTAACACATTTTCATGTTTATTAAACAGTCTAGTTTTCTCTTATGGATTACCTGTTCATTTCATTTACTCAGTTTCCTTTAGGTTGACTTTGTCTTATTTAATTATAAAAATTCTTTATATTTCTATATGTGAATATTTTAAAATAAACACTCAGTAATAATTCTAATAAAGGTCATAAAGACATATAATATATCATAAATATATCCCTGTATGTTTCATCTAAAATATAAATTAAACTTTTAGGTCCTGTAATTATTTTGTATCATATGAGATAAAGATCCAACTTTTTTTCCTAAAGGAAAAACAACTTTATAGTACCATTTATTGACTGGTTCGTCTTTTCCCACAGATCTACAATGGCATTTCTGTTATGTATCTAGTGAAAATATAAGGATAAATCTATTTCTAAGATTTCCCTTCATTTCTATTATTTGTCTTGCCCTGCACTAGTTCCTAAGTCATTATTACAATAACTATATAATAATTATAATTAATAGTGTCTTCATTATTCTTCAGTCAAAGACATTTTATAATTTTCAGTATGACTTTTCTTGTTCTTTATGTAGGAGATATTGTGAAGTGTGCTTTTATGTTTTCAAATGTGTCAGGTTTTTGTATTTATATTTTTGACAATGATGTTTAATTTTACTGGATTTGTAATAAGTGAATATGCTCTAAAGATACCAATTACTTCCAATTTATTAAAAAATCTTGAGTTATTTTTTGTGTAGAATCTAATCATCACCATCTTTTAATGATAATTCAGTTCATTTACATTTAATGTGATTACTAATATATTAAAAACTCCCTAGACTATATTGTTTTTAGCAAAGACATTTAAAATAATGAGGATGAAAGGGAAAACACACACACACACACACACACATACACACACACACACACGTCATAATTAACTGATGAAAATAAAGATTAAAAGAGCTCTAGAAAATTGAGAAAGAGGAACCATAAAAGAACACATAACACATGCATACATACAAAAGGAGTAGAAGGAAAGAAAAGAAAATTTAAGAACCATATATAGAGAAATTAAAAGTGTCTAATAGTGCTGAAATATCTTGAAAGTTTAGTAGAAAGAAGAGTTCAGAAACTAGAACATGAAGATTGAGTAGTTAACAGAGGGTAGAAATAGAAAAAAAGTAAAGTACTCTTCCATATTTCTGAATCTGTACATGTCATTAAGGGAAATCAGAATTTAACCAATAAAATCTAGAGACTAGCTGATAGCATTTAGCTACTGCCATGTAAAAATCATCTGAAATGCAGGAGCTTAAAATAGCAACCATTTATTGTTAGCTTAGTAGTCATGAGACTAAGGAATCAACTGATCACACCTGGGCTTAATTGAGCTCAGCTATTTTTGCTCAGCATCTGTGGGCTAGCTGGCCATTGGCTGATTTGGGCTGCCAACATGTAAGGCCACTTGGGCAATTCAGCTCTGCTTCAAATGTCTCTCATCCTCCTCCAGAAACCACTGGGATACCCTGGGCTTATCATTTTCAGAAGTACAAAGTAACAAACCCCAATGAAAATGCTCATTTTGTCATTGCTTATGTAATGTGTTTTAACATTCCATTGTCCAAAGCAAGTCACATGGTTGAGCTGAGTGCAAGTATTATAGCAAGTCATCCAATTCTCAGTGAGAGGGCATTCATCACAAAGTTAAACAGAAAAAGATGTGGCTACAGAAAGAAGTGAATAATGGGAACCATCATTGCAACTATCACATTAGCCCTCTCTTAAAAGACTACAGTGAATGTATAGAGTTTGAGAGCATCTAAAACTTTACTTTATCATGTGAGTCCAATGAAAGTCTCATGGGTCTAATACCAGGGAGGCTGATTGGTTCTAACTTAGGAAAAATAACTGTAAGAAAAATTAACTGCATAGAAAGCCTGTGAGCAGAAGCAGGATAATCAGCTTAGAGCAATGGTTTAAAAAGTGGGGTGTACACATCCATTTGCATGTAGGAAGAGAATATAAAATCTTTATTATAATATGAAATTATTATCTAAACATAAGAAGTAGATGAAGCTTTGCTAATAGATAATATGTGAAATGATACTGATATTCTCACCATGTCCATAAATAGATGATGATCATGTATATAAGGCATCCTATTGGAAAAGAAGGAGCCTCAACAGAAAATGGTCAAGTGATGCCTTATTCATTCATTTTCAGTGTACTGTGATTTGTACTTAGGCAAATTTATAAATTATAATATCCAGTTTTGATATGAAAATAGACAAATGGCTTCAAAAAATCATTGTTAAATGACACCATGAATTAAGGAAAACCCTGATAACCACACAAGCACAAGCGGACAACAAGGAAAAGAGATATCTCTTCTATGCCTAATATGCACTCTTCATTAGCCATATAAAGAATGAAATAATCAACTCTAAAACAGGATCTGCAAAAATAATTTATAATTATCAATGAGACTATTTAAACTATAGACTTACACTTAGTTTTTAATGAGTAGCTTTTTCTTAAGCAAATGTTATACCTTGGAATACTGGTTAATGATAGCATAAGGCCTAATAATATTTTTTTTCTTTTTTTTTCTTTTTAACTAAACATCCAGAACATAAACACAAATATATAAAACTATTGGATGGGTTTTTAAAAATTAGCACGTTTCAGTAACCAATACTCAATGATGCATTTTCTAAATTTGAATTTATAGGTCTTTCCTTCTATAACATTCATCAAAACAAGTATTAAAACAGTGTAAATTAGAAAGATATTTAGAAATAAAATAATAAAGTACACTTAAACATATTAACATCTAAAATATTGTCATAAGTAGCAATATTAAGTAGAAGAAAAATAAATATATGTCATTAATAAATAAATTATTTCTGAAATAAGTAATTTAATTTTCTTTTATTCTGGTTTTTGCTTTAGTGCTAATAATATATTTAATACATTAGTAAAAAAGTACATAGGTATATAAATACATAAATAAATTAGTTGATCCACTAGTTTTTGTGGTTTTGCTTTCTAGATTAAAAAGGAAAGCTAAGGAGATATTTCAACCAAATAATATTTATTGGATATCCACTAATAAGAACAGTATTCACAAGCAATTTATTTACATGTGGTTGTCTTAAATGCATATAAAATGCACATTTTCAGTATTTAAAAATAATATTATTAAAAGTTCATTAAAATAAACTTTAAATTTTCCAGGAGTATGTCCTGATATAAAAATTATTTGATTTGTGTTATAAGAAAATTGCCAGAGAAGTACAAACAACACAAATTCTTCATAGAAACTTAAGACTTAGATCCATGAACCAAGATAATAAAAGAAATAAATAATAACAAGAGCAACTATAATATCTCTCAGGGACTACATAAAAAAAAACTAATGAGAAAATTTAGGGAAAAAATTAATCAGGACATATCAGCGTGCAGCTATTCTATGGTCCATGCACAAGAGACATAAGACTGTTTATTGATGGGGAAAACTAAAGAGTTGAAAAATCCATATACCACCAGATTCGAAAAATTCTTTACCAGAAATGTAATACAAATTCTCTTTTTTATAGATAAATTCAGTGAATTTTCTCTTTCCAAGCTTATCAAGGGCAGAACCAAGACAAGGATACAGTTCCTTCCCAACCCAACATTTTTACTGCCATTAAGTGTTAATTCCATAATTTGTATTGTAAACAAGAAAATTGCTCTTTATTGCCCAGTTCATTGTATAAACATGATTCAAGGACACCTTAACTTAGTTAAGACAGTATATTTTTTAGTGCCTGGCCATATTAATTGTAAGTTAACTCTTCTCACCTATTTCTGATCAATTATTTCTACTCACTAAAGCAACCAAATGGCAGGACTGCTGCTCTCAGTGACTTCTCACTTACTTTTGATTTACTGAGTACATCTAAAAGTACCAAACTTTTTTATTATATTGTTTTGCTAATAAAGGCTGTTCTCCTCTGAGTAAATTCCAATTAATGTGTTTCTTCTATATCAAAGAAAAATGAGGTTTGTAAAGCATATAAATAATAATTAAGGAAACAACCTTGGGATATATAAGAATGTTAAACTCAAACACATTCAGTCGGTACTCAAAGAGGCTAAACATATTTAATACAATATTAACACTGCAAAAATTGCAAGAAGTGAGAAGCTTAAGAACAGATCAAAAGAATGTAAATAAATGCAATTAGTATAAGATCATAAAACTCTTTTATGCAAAAAGCTGGTGCAAACAGAGATTGTAGATTAACATACACAATATCATGTTCCAATCATTGTGCAGGTAAGATGTCTAGGCTTTCCTTTTGGAACCAGTAGACAAATAAGTTTTATGAACAAATTAAAAATTAATATTAAAGTTTCAGATTCTAATTATAGATTATCAAAATATATCTAATCTAAACATTCAAAAATTAATAACAGGTATATATTAATTGCAATTAATTTTGATATAATGTTATTAAAATTCATAATTTTTCAAATAGGAAAAGTACAGGTATTTCACAGATAAGAAATACTTCTGAAGCCACATTCACTTGAAAAAAAAAGAGAGAGAGAGAGAAAGCCAAAATTTGAACTCAAACTTTATGCTTCCTAACACCATGTTCTTTTTGTTATATCATACATAAAAACAATACATGAAGACAAACATCATAACAAAATTTCTTTATTTTACAAATCAATGGAGCCAGTAATGGATTATGAATTGTGACAAGGAGAAATTAGTTGTAGGGGTGATTTTAGAATCTTCCTACATTTAAAACACAAGACTAAAGAATAACAAAAATAATAAATTGTGTGATATAAAATAGATATTAAAAGCATGGGCTCTTAAGTCAGATAGACTAAGGTACCTGATCTTAGCAAGTTTAGTCTCTTTATTTCAATTGACTTCTCTGTAAAATGGTGATAATAATATAATCTACTCCTTAGAACTCTTGCAAAAATGAAGTAAGATAATATGTGTAAAGTTTTTAAAAATTAGACATCAAGGATGATAGCCTGGCTTAAATCAATTTCAAAATATCTTTCTCTCCCATTCTCCATACTCAACAAACAGGTGTTCTAACAAGGGAGGGTCACCTAGCAGCAAAAGGTCATAAAGCAAAGTGCCAGGGCAGGGGTTGATTAGGATGCCACAAAAAATCCACTAAAGAATAAGCTCCCTACATTTTTTGGTGTTTGGGTTAGTAAGGATCTCACTGAAAAGAAATCATGGATGTGGCCCATAAAAGAGCCTGCATTTATCAACCAGCCATACAAATGGCATTGACTGCCAAGAGAGAATCATCAATAGAACAAGTTAAGTAAAAAGGTATTTTCCTCCTATTTATTATCTCCCTTCTTCTTGTCTCAACTCTAGAAGATCCAGAAAGAGGAGAGGAAAATTACAACACTATCTAATGCCCACCATTCATTACTTGGCTGTGAACACAGCTGAGAAAAGAAAAGGTCTAAATAGTGTGAGAGACTGATGTTTAAATTGGACTGGCCTGGACCCTTTGATATTTGAAAGTGAACAGAAAGCTACAGGATGCACCTGAGATGCTGCCATGGTGCTGAAAATGGAGATCCAAAGAATGAAGGGTTGCTATTTGTCAGTAGAATTTCTAAAGCCCTTGGGATAAGTTCCAAATCCTTTCTCATAGCCTCTAAGGCCCAGTATAATCTCTCCCTCCTTATACCTCTCTAACTTCATGTTCAGCAGTCATTCCCCCACCTCATACACTCTCTCCTGCAGCAATACTGATATTTCAGGGCCTCTGATGTGTCATGTTCCATCTTACTGCCCAAACTCATTGATCTCTGCTGTACTCTCTCTTCCCTACCAATCTCCACACCTGGTCAACATTTACTCCACATTAAAAACAAGGACCATAACCACCTTTTTCATTGCTGTGTTACAAGCACTGAATAAACTGCCTGGAACATAGGATGTAAACAATAATTAGTCCATGAGTGAATGAATAAAAGGATTCAATTGAAGTTAAATATTGTAAAAAGGATTCCGGGCAACAACTCGAATGGTACACAAGAAGAAAGGCATCAACAGAGGCAGATGTTAGAAAAACTCTCAGATTATTTTACAGCAATTATACCTGCATGCAATACCTTAATCCTTAAATTCATGTGTGTGAAATGTATATGTTTGTATGTGTGTGCCTATGTAACTATATTAATCTAATCACAGTAGGCTTTTATTCCATATAATAGTTATATTTTAAAGACTGTCAACACATATCCAAAAAAGCCATTACATAATAAATTCCCTACTAGCAAAGATACACTATATTTTAGTTTTATTTGGAGATGCTTTTATGTTCTTTGGAGGGGTGAAATTGGCTATAAGTTTCTTCATGATCTAGCTCTAAGTTATTTTCTAGTCTCATCTTCCCCCAAATCCCTAAAAGCCTTCTAAACTACAGTCACAATGAACTTTTACATTTTACTAAATTCAACACACTCACAATTTGTGCTAAAACACTTTTCCCCTTATGGAGCTTCCCCAGTGCTAGCATCACCACCTCGGCTTCACCTCAAATCATCAGATCACAGGGACACCAAGTCCTGGTGCCCAAATGTTGGGGACTGCTACTCTACCCCCATCCCTTGTATTATCATATTAAACCATAAATACTTCAATAAGAACATAATCACACTGTTTTAAATGTGATGATTTTTCCCCCTCAGCTTACCCTTCTCTGCTACTGCATCAGGAACAATCTGAAGGCAGCATAAGTTGAATGAACTTATGAATGAACTAAATGAATGAACACAACTCATGCCTTCTAGTTGCTTAGACTGCAGTAAAAAGAAAGACATGCAAATTTTTTATAATCCAGTGTGCAAAGTCATAAGAAATGTATGAACACCATGTGGTAGAGCACAAGGACAAGAAGGACTGACTCTGCTTGGAATATCCTAGAAAAACATCAGAGAAGATGAAATTTGAGATTAGTCTTGAATAAATAAAATATCTCTACTTATAAAGGAGAAAGCATAACAGGAACAGGGAAAAACATCTGCAAGGCCAGAGAGTTAAGTATCATGGTATGTTCAGAGAACAGTGAGAAGTTCAATGGAGTTTTTTTTAAAAATAGCTTCACAAATAGTTATAATGCCTTACAGCTACTGCTCTCTCTCCTCCTTTTCTCAACCATGCTGCTTAAAAATGATGCCTCCACTCTTTCTCCACTGATTTACTTTTCACATACTCAACCCACTGCAATCTCATTGCTTTTACCATGATCAGCAAATATATTATTGTTCTTAATCTAATGACATATTTGAATAATTTTCTTGGCTTTAATATATCGTATGACACTTGTTCTCTCCCTAATTGTGTAATACTCTCCTGCATTGGCATTAGAACCACATTATCTTGATGTTGTCAGAAAACTTTGAAAAAGATCCTTATCATAGAATCTGAGAACTTCTCTGTCTGCCAATCCACATGTAATAATATCTCCAGGAAAACAGAACTAACACTAATAAATAATCAAGGCATACAAGTTCTGTGTGCCTCTTCCAAAGAGATGACTTCCACCTTTGAAACTTGGGGAAAGAAAATTCAATCTTTGCGATTTTTATTTAAAAATAACTTCATGTTAAATTATAGCTATTTGTTATTTAATTTATATAAAAGAATTGGAGAGTAATAAGGAATGCCCCTTTTCTGAGGAAGCCAAGAGAATTATGACTGGATATACTTAGTTGTCCCAATCCTCCCTCCTGTAAGATGGTAAAGAATGGAGTCAAACTAGTTAATTAACTTTATCTGCACTCTTCTCTGAGATTGTTACCTCAATCCCTAGGTGAGGTTTTATTGTGGGCAAAACATATGGGTTCTTCCAATTACCAAATGAACCATATCCCTTTTAGTATACAGAATCCTACTTTGACTAACAGCTGTAAGTAATACAGATATCTGACTATCACACATCATTGCATCTGATAAGAAATAAAAGGTAGTGGTCTCTGACTTTTGTTATTAAGAGTCAAAACACAGTCTAGCTCAGAGAAAGGAATTCTCCTTTATCTTTTTCTACTAGGTCTCCTATGCAATCTTTGTTATACTCTTGTGTTCTAAAGTTTCTTCAAAAGTATGATGATCATTTCATGCTAATCTCTTTCCTCATTCAGTTTTATGCATGCCCATTTTTCAACTACCATCAGATGGCTTCCCAAACCATCAGTACTCTAAGTCCTTCTCTTAAGTTGCAGATCTATATCTGTTACCTAGATATCTCCAATTAAATTTCTCACAGACACCTGCTCACTAAATCCAAAACATAAATACTTGTCTCCCAAACACCAAAACAAAAGTAAACAAAACTTCTGTGTACCATATCTTAGTGACTAGTGCCACCATCTACCCAATCTCCTAAGCCTTCATCCTGTACAAATACCTTATTCTGTTAAAATACAGACTGTCATGCCCACAACTAGCATTATTATTCCACAGATCTTAGTAGGAGCCCAGGAAATAGCCATTTTAATAAATAACTCCCAGTGGTTCCAGGGTAAGTGTCTATGAATCACATGTTAAAAAATATTTTTAAAAACTCTAGGACGCTGCTGAAATATATCAGCTGAATGAATTAATGTTCTCCAAATCTAATTACTATTCTTTCAAAATAATAACCTTGACTTCCAGTCAAGATGGCAGAGTAGGTAAATGCTGTACTGGCCTACTCTCATTGTCATATCAAAATTACAACTAAACTACAAAAAAATCATCGAGAATTGCCTGAAGTCCTGCAACTATGGACATACAGAAGAAGCCACCTCAAGACTGGTAGGAGGGGTGGAAACATGGAAGGGACTGTTTCCACACCCATATGTAGCAGCTGAGAATCAAGAGGAATATTTCGGTTGTGGAGGTTCCCCAGGAGGAACAAGTGATTTCAATCCCAGACTAGGCTCACAGCACAGGGTTCAGTGCTGGGAAGAGAAGTCCCTACAACTTCTGGCTATGAAAACCAGTAATGAATGTGGCTGAGTGAGAGGGAGGGCTGCTGGAGCCCCAGGCATTTCTCTTAGAGGGCCTTCTCAGGAACTTAATCGGTGTTAGACTCATTCATTCTAAGCCTCAGTGCTGAGGCATCAGTTTGAAAGGTGCCAAGGATATATGGGAAGGAATTGAATTGTCTGGCTCCAGGTGAGATCTAAGGAGGGTTTTCTTCCAGACAGAAGTACTGACAGAATCCATTTTTTTTTCTATTGAGACCTCCGTATTCAAGGCTTACTTCAACAAAATATAATAAGCATAAAAAATAACCAGTCAGAAATAAAAATACAATAACTGAAATGAAGCATACAGTAGAGGGAATCGACAGTAGATTAGATGAAGCAGAGGACTGAATCAGAGATTTAGAAGATAAGGTAGCAGAAAACACCCAATCAGAATAGCAACAAGAAAAATACAAAAAAAGAAATGAAGGTCTTTAAGGGGGGCTTTGGGACAATATCAATTTTTCCAATGTTTGCATTATACTGGAACCATAAGAAGAGAGAGAACAAGGAATGAAGACCTGTTTGAAAAAACAATACAGAATTCTTTTTTCACTTGGCAAAGCAAATAGACATACAAGCACAGAAGTTCAGAGAATCCCAAACAAGCTGACCCAAAGGATCCGCACCAAACACATCATAACCAAAATGCCACAGGTTAAAGACGAAGATTAGTTATCTACAAGCAATTAGTTATCTACAAGGATGATCCCATAAGACTATCATCTGATTTCTCGACAGAAACTTTGCAAGCCAGAAGGAATTGGCACAAAATATTCAAAGTAAAAAACAGCAAGGACCTACAACCAAAATTACTCTACCTATCAAAACTATCATTTAGGATTAAAGAACAGATAAAGAGCTTCCCAGACAAGAATGATCTAAAGAAGTTCATCACCAACAAACCAGTATTACAAGAAATATTAAAGACACTTCTTCAAGAAGAAAAAGAAAAAAATATATGAATAATAAAATAGCAATAACTACATAACTTTAAACATAAATGGATTAAATTATTCAATCAAAAAATAAAATGGTGGAATTAATAAGAAAACAAGAGCTTTACATGTGCTCCCTACGAGAGACTCACTTCAGATAGAAAGACACATACAAATTGAAAGGGGTGGAAAAAGATATTTCATAAAAATGGAAACAAAGGAACAAAAAGTTGGGGTAGTAATACTTATATCATATAAAACAGATTTTAAAATAAAGGCTTTAACACAAGACAAAGAGTGTCTCAATAATCCAAAGATACCCAAAACACTACTTCGAAGGGATATGTACATCCATATGTTCCCTGCAGTATTATTTATAATAACCATGATATTGAGGCAACCTGGATGTCCATCAATGGATGAATGAATAAAGAAAAGGTGGTACATATATACAATGGAATATTATTGTTATAAAAAATTATGAAATCTTTCCATCTGCAACAACATGGATAGATCTAGAGGATATTGTGCTGAGTGGAATAAGTCAGAGAGAAAATAAATGTCATGTAATTTTACTTACATGTAAAATCTAAAAACATTAAATAAACAAAATAGAAACTAATAGATATAGAGATCATTTTGATGGTTGACAGATGGGAGGGTGACTGGGGAAGGAGGTGCAGATAAAAATGGGGAAGGGATTAAGAAGTACAAATTGGCAGTTACAAAATAGTCATGGGGATGTAAAGTACAGCGTAAGAAATATAGTCAATAATATTTTAATAACTATGTATTGTGTCAGATGGGTACTAGATTTATCAGGGTGATCATTTCATAAGTTACATAAATATCTAATCACTATGTCGTACATCTGAAACTAATTTAATATTGTATGTTAATTGTAAAAATTTTTTAAATTAATTATTAAAAAATCAATAACCTTTCAGCAGTCACTTCTACATGCCAGCTTTAAAGTGAGCAAACATTATTTCTTTACTTTTGATATATAGCATTTGCAATATGTGTAGCAGCTTTCCTTATCTAGCTATATTTACAAATGACAACTGCTGATAAGGGTTAATTTCTAAGTTCATATAAATTTTCAATCAAATATTGAGATATAATAACTCTCTAAACCTTCCTATAATGTTAACTATTTAATGACATAATATCTTTATAACTTCTGGGAAATCTAAGAGATAATGCACACTTATATTCATAAGATAAAAAAGTATTAACCAAGGGGATCGATATGATCAATAAACCAATGTCATTACTTACCTGAATTCCTACTTCTTAAAAGCTTAAAGGTGAACTGTGTATCAGAAATCTTAGAGATGACTTCAAAGCTTACATTGTTCAAGTTCTGACCCTAGCACTTAGCACTGTAACCATTTGGTCTGAGGTACATAGTTTAGCTTTAGGTGCAGTAATTGGTGACTATATCATTTATACCTGAAGAATATGCACACAGAGTAAAAATGTTTATTAACATGAGAAAAGACATCCTATATAGACACCAAACAGAAAAAAAAAAGAGGAGTGAGTTATAAGTTGCTAAAATGCACATGCTCACTATAAACTTTGTCAATTGTCACTACTAGTATATTTCAAAGTTTAATTACATTCTTACTCATGATTTTTTTAATGGTGAAATAAAATATTTTAAACTAAATTTCAGACACTGTAATTAGAATCTTTAATTATAATTTAGATCTGCAAATTTCTTTAGACAATTGCACTGGTTAGACTCTGAGATCTAGTGTGTGTGTGTGTGTGTGTGTGTTCTTTTGGTTCTTAATTCTTTTTGCTATGCTGCTTTTTCCTCTCAGGCTAATGTAACAACAAATCTACATCACTGACCTGAACCAGAAGACAGGAGTTTAGGTCTCGCTACACAGTTTGCACACTGCATAGAAATTAGTGTATCTGCTAAACTACTAACAGTGAAGTTAAATTTATTCTTTGGATTTTTCCCATTAATTGCTCCTGTATACCATGAATTAAAAATAATCATGTCTACTTTTATATGTAGGTGATAATAATATGTGTATTTTCCTTTACCATCTTAATAAATGTCTTTCTATTTAAAACGTCACAGTCAAGTTTCATTTTTTGCCTTGACCATCTACACTAACATAAATTCAAACTTTCCCTAATTATTAATCTTTCATTCCAGCAAAACTAATATCAAGATTGAAAATCTCTTCATTTGTTCACCAAGAAGTCAAAATCATTTCTCTTCACAAAATGTATACGTTTTTAAATTGAGCTTTATCTTAACTAAAAGATTTATAATATGAGCAAATGTGTATGTTTGTGTATGTCTATGTTACATTTGTATATAGATTTTTCAGCTTTCATTTTTCCTAGCTTCATCTTGCTTCTATAGATTTGAACAAATAATAAACAGTACCTGTTGAGTGATCAAACTATCTCTTGGCTCTTACTCAGAATCTTCCCCATTTCACACATTATGTGTAGCAATTACCAATCTATTTCCTCTCAGTTCCAAATTCACCCTCCTTTCCCCTTCTTTATAAGAGAACTCTGTAAACATTGCTCATTTGCCAGCTCACACAATGTTAGGCTTTGTCAATAGAGGGTGCTAGAGGGATATCCCAATGTCATTGCAAGAGAAAGAGACTTTTCTTTCTGCTTTTCCTGGTTTAGGTGCATTGTCATGCTTTGGCACAGCTTCAAAAAACTGGCATGCACTTAGTTTTCAGCCACCAGGTAGAACATTACTACTGGCCAGATTTAGCATGTATGTGTTTCTTCATGAGCAACCGCTGTGTTCTCCTGTAGCAACAATATCCTCTCCACTGAGGTCTGAATCTCACTCAGCCTTGAGAGGAAGGGCACTCTCCCAAATCCTCAGTTCATGACGCTTCACTTCTGGAAGTAGATGTCGTCTTCTGAATTTGCTAATTCTGAATTGCTTTGAGTCTTCTTTTATGCTGTTTTATTTCAACCACCTTTTTCTAGTTACTAATTTATTATATTAGATTTTCTGTGTTCAAATTACTGTTATGGATCCTTTCCTCTGACTAGATTCTGATGATAGAGTAAATAGGTGCTCACTTGGTGGTTTTGCAATTAATCTGACTTCCTGTAGGCCAATGACTGGTATGGCTTAGGAAACAAGGTGAATAAAGATTAAAATAAAGTAGAAAATCTGACATGACAAAAAGAATTCTGTAGAACTCTGTTAGGTAGGTGATGCAAGGAAATGTATCATTAGAAAAATGACGAGGGCCGTCAAGCCTTTCAAGAACCTACTGAGATTTAAATGTATTTCATTTGGAGGGATATCTCCATATATAGATACATGTGGCCAAAAACACACATATTCACATACACATACATTCCAAAATGGAAAAAAAATTAGAAATCAAAATGGCTTTTTAATTGAAATGTTGCCAATTATAATTTGGTTAAAATCAATTCCACATATAGTTTGGAATGTAAGTGAATTTTAATGTTTAATAAAATTTGTAGTAGAGTCCCAAAAATAAAAAAGCATATCTTGAACTCGCTAAAATTTGTTAAAGTTCTTGGGTAAAATTTGCTCAAGAGACCAAAGTTTTGACTTCAATTCAGAGATGGAATTTAAATTTGTTCTGTTGTTAATGACTGCATATCTAACATCAGCCCTGTTGGCTTTTATTTATTTATTTGCATATACACATTAATTTTTTAAAAAAATAAAAGCAGCAGATAGGACCACAGACACAACAGCTAGAAGAACGACTGCCTGATCGTGACTACTTCATTTGGACATGGTCCTGTCCCAGCTCTGAGACATGTTCACCCTAACTTTCAAGTCTTAGCTTCGCACATCAGCATTCACTGCTCCACTTCAAGTTGGCATTAGTGGATCCTTTATGTTGACTGCTAAAATTTAATTCTTGCACGATTATAACACTTTTTCCCATTTTTTCTTACTTAATTTTTCTCAGATTTCAGGATTTGTAAAAATATATACATTTTCCAGCAAAGGCTTGAAAGGAACTCCTACATAGAAATACAAGGTAAATCCTCACAATTTCTTTTCTTTTCTTTATTTTTTCTTAAATATCAGTTTCATTAAGAGATAATTTACAAAATTGTAAGATGTTTAAAGTGTGCATTGTGGTGATTTAATATAGGTATATATTGTAAAAGCATTTTCCACATCTAGTTTATTAACATATCCATCACTTCAAATATTTATCTTTTGTGTGTGTGATAACATAAGTTTTACTTCTTTAGTGAATTTCAATTACAATACAGTGTTATTAACTATAGTCAACCATGTTTTACATTAGACACTTAGACTTACTTATCTTGTAGCTAAAAATCTGTACCCTTTTATACACTTTTCCCTATTTCCCCCACCCCCTAACTCCTGGAAACCACATTTATACTCTCTGTTTTTATGTTTAACTTCTTTTTTTAAATTCCTTTATAAGTGATACATGTAGTATTTGTCTTTATAAATGATACATGTGGTATTTGTCTTTTTCTGTGATAAGTGATACACGTGCTATTTGTCTTTTTCTGTCTGACTAAATTCACTTAGCATAATGCCCTCAAGTTCAACCTATATTGTGGTAAGTGGCAGAATTTAGTTCTTTGTCATGGCTGAATAATATTCTACGGCTGTTGGTAATAATGTTGCAATAAACATGGGAATACAGATATCTCTTTGAGATCTTATTTTCATTTCCTTTGAATATATACCCAGAAGTGAGATTGCTGGATTGTATGAATCACATTTTTAAATTTTTGAGAAACCTCCAAATTGTTTTCCATAGTGACTATACCAATTTATACCCTCACCAACAGTGTACAAAAGGTTCCCTTTTCTCTACATCTTCATCCACACTTATCTTTTTTAATTTTGATGAAAGCAGTTTTAAAAGACGTGAGGTGATATTTTACTGTAGTGTTGATTTGCATTTCCTTAATGATTAGTGATGTTGGGCACTTTTTCAGTGTACCTGTTTGGACATCTGTATGTCTTCTTTAAAAAAATGTATATTCGGTTTCTCATGTACTTTTTAATTGAATTGTTTGTAATTTTTACTATTGAATTATATGATTTCTTTATATAAATTTGGGTATTAACCCCTTGTCAGATATGATTTGCAAATATTTTCTCCTATTCAATCGGTTGCTTTTTCATTATGTTGATGATTTCTTTTGCTAATGAAAGCTTTTTAGTTTGATATAGTCCCACTTGTTATTTTTGGTTTTGTTGACATTGCTAAGATTGATGTCAAGAAATCTATCTCCTACTTTTTTTTCTAGTTTAGGTTTGTGTTTGTCTCTAATCCATTTTAAGTTGACAGCACCAGCTTTTTAAATATGTGTTAGTTATCCATAAGAATGATTAAAAGAGAAAAATGGAGATTAGTTTTATCTATATTCCTACTAGAAAAAGGTCATTGCATATATTTTGCTAAAAATGTATCACTTGAATTGTCTAAAGCTACCAAATAACAAATATTTTATGTCTAAAAAAAAGATATATTTTTTAACTTTTAATTTTTTGAGGCAAAATAATTCACTTTGCAAAATAAAACAAAACAGTGCAGTAGCTATTACCACTAATATTTATATGACAAAATTTACAACAATGAAATCTTTTATATTTTGAGGTTCTCTATCATTTGACTTTTTGTTTTGGCTGATTATAAGACAATAAAGGTAACCATAAAAGAGCCCTCATTTATATAATATTTACTAGTTTTCTTAATGCATTACTTGACAATATTTTATAATAGAAGTCAGATGCTCATTTTCACTAGGTCTCTGTAAAATTGGGGAGCTTTTTATAAGACAAAATGTACATAAATATTATCTTTTCAGCCAACCAGTAGCTTTTGAAATATACACTCTGGATGAATATGTCTCTATTATCTTTTCAAGCTCCCATATACTTAAATGACTTATGGAAAGAGACAGATTAATATTTCAGGCTATAATATAAGATATTGCAAGAGATGGTAGAGGGTTCACTTGAAGAGTGAGGTTTTTTCTATTATTTCAAAATTATGGTTATGGCCTAGTGTCAAGAAAAGAGAAAAAAAGCATTTAAATCTTTACATTTTAACCTGAGAGAACTTTGGAGACTTGCAGATGTTTTCTACCAACTACCTCTTCAGAGCTGTGGGTCACCACCCTCACTGCCACCTCACATTTTAGCCATCCAAGTTAATATAAGAAAAAGATGTGAGGTCAGAGAAGTGTCTCTGGTGGAAGAAAAAGCAGATTTTTTTTAAAATAATAAAAGTGGCATATCTGCTCCCTAAAGAAAAGGTAAGGAGGTCTCAATAAATTGGTCAATAATGTTTATGAGAGCTTGCAAAAGGGGCAGACCTCTTGTTTTTGTTTGTTTATCCAGGTGGAAAAATGTCCAAACTTGTCATCTTTCCCCTTGGGTATCAGAGAAAGGGAAGAAACTGGGAAGAGATGACATGATGAAAGATGACCATGCAAAGAAGGAACAAGGGCTTCTTCTCTAATTCAAATTCCCTAGGTTATAAGGAAGGTGGATCTCTAAAGAGCCATTGGGCCTTGGAGCAGAGGATGCCTGAGGGGCAGATGAGATCATGAGCCACAAATTTGCTAGAGACGTAGCATGTGACAAGAGACAGGCATATCAAGAGAATGCAATGTAAGGTTGGCAACAGCTGGAAGATGCAGCAGGATCTGACGAGGCATTAGTGAATTAAAAATTACTTCAACAAAAATTTCTTTAATATAGCACTACAGTTAGCAGTAGAAATATAGAATATTGATTACCAAATATTTATGCTTAATTAAGAATATATCTTTGATGTTTCTAGCCCACCAGTATCTAAACCCACCAAACCATTTTCCTCTCCTACCCACTGTATTTTAATAATAAAAAAAAATAAGTACCAATTTCATAGAATCCAAGTATGTTAAGATTCAAGTTTTCTTTAGATTGATTTATATGTGCCTTATATACATAATTTGTAAGTACATAATTTATAGATGTTAAACAAGGTGCCCAACTTACTCAGTGCCTTAAAGAGGTTTCCATTTATAACACTACCCATGACTACTTTCTGTAAGAAGCAGTTGTCTATGAAACTATAGAGAAGTTATTTACAGAAGTCCAAGCAGGTATATTTATTTTAGAAAATGGTTCTCAGTAATATAATTATATTTATTTAAATAATTGTTTATTTATTACACTGTAGCTAGATAGACAAATTTGGAAAAGAATATAACATATAAAGGGTAATCTAAACACCCAAGCTGGAATGGAATACCACAGATACAAACAGATGGATATTCTTAACTCTCCACATACTTGGATAGACTAAATAGGCATTAGTTAATATAATCCCATAACACTAAAACAGCTTGTTTAGTCTAAATAATCCCTTCCAATGCATGATATGAAATAAAAATACTATTTAATGAAAAACTCACCATATCTGTGTCTGAGACAGGGCCAAAACTGGTCACGTAGATGTTAGTGAAGACTTCAGTAATACTGTCTGATATGAGAAAAAGAGATTGAATATAGACATTATATAATGAGAACCATAGGAGAGAGAAGGGATCAAGTTCTTGGCATGGTTAGAAAGCTGTGTGATATTTAGAAATATTTTATAAATTTTCTTTTCAATTTTCAGAACCAGCAAAAATAGCTACATTGATCAAATATTTCATAGGTTCTTAAACCTTAAATGCAAAATGCCCAGAAATATTAAGACTTTCTTACTTGAAAGTTACACCTGATTGAGTATTCTTTTTAAAACATATTTCTCAGAATTAAGAGTTTCTTAGAATCTATTTTAACTAAACTAGTTTACAACAAAATTTTCACCAGCACTGAAAACAAAGTATAATTAATATGATTACCATTTGATATAGTCTGAATTTGATTTTTAAACTGAATATTTCAGATGATATTTCATAATAGTAAAAATTTAGTTCATAGATTGTAAATTTGTATACTTTCTTAATAAAACACAAATACAGATTGTTAATCATTACAAATAAAAATAATCCATATTGTTATAAAAAGCTGTGTTATTCAGTGACAGAAAAATAAAAGCAAATAACATACATTAACCATGATGGATTACTTCTAAACAAGATAGATTTAAATACGTTTAAGAATGTCTGAAATGCTAAGAGGTAGCATCCATGTTAATTATACAGAATTAAATTCCAAAGTTATATAACTTGTTAACTGTAACATGATTAACAGGATTGCTCTATTAACCAGGTGATTTAAATCTTTGATTTTACATAAAGCAAATGGTGGTGGAAAAAAGTTCAAAAATGATTTCAAAAGAAAAATTAATGTTCTTATAGGGGAAACATCATTAATTTCTATCATTATGAACTAAATGTCTTATCTATACCTGTCAAATTTTTTATTCTACACAAACAAAACATGAAATACTTTTAATATTACACTGCCCATCAATTCACAACCATGCAAGAGAAAGGCTGAGATAGTGTATCCACTAAGGCAAAAATAAAAATGAAAAAAGTTTAAGTTTGAAATAATAGAATAGACTTCTTCAAAGGACTTGAAATATAATAATCTGTGTAACAAACCTCTGAGATAAATTTTATATTATCATCCCAATGTGTATATACACTGATGCACAGAAAAGTAAAGAAATATGCCCAATGACCCACACTTAGTAGAGGAGGTAGAGCCAGGTTTTAGAACCCAAACGATCTGGCTCCTGATCCCTCAAGGTAAACCAAAGCATTATACCACAGTCAAAAATAAACTTGAAATTAAAACTGTTTTCTCATTAACTACATATTTCTATTCACCACAATCCGTACCAAAAAGATGGTTAGAATGTTCCAAATATAGTCATTCAACTTTATTATATTTATATACTATTTTATTTTATTACAAAAACTGTATTTATGAAATTTCATGATAAAACTGATTTGAAACATAAATATATTTACAAAGTTAATTCTCAGCTGCTACTTGCTCCAAAGACCTGTTCAGGTTCAGCTTTACAGATGTGAAACTTGTGCAATCGCACAAGAGTGCTCAGAAGAGCCCCATGTCTGATTTAATGTTCTATTTTGCTGTCTTTAAATTCTTAATTAATTTTTGAATAAAAAGCCCTGCATTTTCATCTTCGACTGGGCCTTGCAAATTATGTAGCTGGTCCTGGACCTAAATCATACATGCTATTAGAATGAAATCAAGAAATGGGACCGAAGTTTCTTTTCTTTTCCCTTATTCATACTAAATCAACCATACTATTACATTTATTCAATAAACAATTTAAAAATTTTAAGTCATTATTGATATCGATTTAACATGTTCCAGGAGAGAGAAACTCAAATTTTAAGGTAGTCTTCACAAATAGGAGCAAATAAAATTATCCTTCTTAGTTTGGAGTAGTAAATTTAAAGATAGATGATGAAAACGTGTGAATATATTCATGCTGAAGATATCAAGAACATTCACTACATGCCAAGAGGCAAGTAAAGGATAAAGGTATTAATCAGTATCTAATTGCTGCAGGGAAGTGCCAGCTAAGAATCCAAAAAGAGAAAAACATAATTATTCTCAAAGCTCTAGAAGAAAAACACTTCAAGAGGCAGAACATAGATCCGCTGTTATCTTAAAGAACTGATTTCATGGCTTATTGACTTCATAAACTTAGCTAAAGAATGCATACATTTAAAGGGATGTTCACCTGCTATAGAATTTCAGAAAAAGGAAAATCACAAGACAAACACTGACCATAAATACCCAATAGGTACCTGAGACTGAAGATTTCTGTATAGATTAATGCTCGGAGCTGTAAACCAATACGCATTAATGAAATATTTAAGCGTTATGACTACAAATATTTCACATATCTAACACAACTTTCCAGGGGTTCTATATTCAATGTGTGATCTTTCATTATGATTTGGCTTTTTATAAGAGAAGGAAAGGGAAGGAAAGAGAGGCAGGAGGGTGAGTGAGATTATATAAATATATGTAAGTTATTTTGGATTTTGTGACACTGATTTCTCAGAATTAGTCCATACTATCTTCTGGTTTTATTTTGTTTTCCCATTGGGATGTAGGACAGGGTTTAGTTGTGTTATTAATGCTTGTTACAATATTATGATCCATGTGACAAATGTATGTCACAAGTAAACAATGAACTGATATTCTGGTGGAATCATCGTCTCTGCATTTTAGGTACTGTGAGTTAACCTCTCTCTCAAATCCTGATCACTTTTAGTGGACACACCAAGCATTGTTCTGATTCAGGGCTTTCACACTGGCTTTTGCTTCTCCTTCATTCTTGGTTAATTGCTTCTCTGTCTTTTAGTATTGATTTAAGTATTCTCAGAGCAGGAGTTCACTATTTCTACTATAGAATCTAAGTTCTCCTCTCTCCCTCTCTGACACTTTTGTTTTGGTTTGTTTTGTTTTTCCATAAGATGTTTTAGAATTTGCCATTTTTTTATGCCTTAATACTTTTTACTTGTTTTTTTGTTCATTTGTTTTGTTTTGTGTTTGGTCTCTCTCTCCAATTAGGATTCAAATTTGCTAGAGGATGGGAATTGTTTGTGTTCTTTTTGATATCACCATTGCTAACACAATGTCTGCCACATATATTTATATTTGAATAATCAAATCATTTCTAATCACAGTTTATGTAGAACATATACCTTTCCCAAAATATTTCATCAACATTAAAAATAGCCATGAAGCTGTCGCTACTCATAGAGAAATGGCACTGTCATTTGTGAAGGCAGAGACCAAACTGTCCATTGATAGAAGGTGGTTGAAAGCCTAAGGAATTGGTGCCAAGTGAAGAAACAAAGTCAAGCAAAAGGGGAGAATGTTTTTAAAGGAAGTAACTCTCAGTAGAAATCAAAATTAACTGCTGAGCAATAGGAGGCTTTTAACAGAAACATCCACTATGAGTTGCTTTACTTCAAAATAACTGCTTAGCAGCTAGATTTTGGGCTTTAGAAATACCAAAAACATAACATGCAAAAAAGTAAGAGACTCTCTATAGACTTTCCAAAGGCAAAAACACTGTGAGTTAATAACAGGTACTTTAGGAGAAATAAGAAATGCATGTGGTAAACATAGAAAAATGTGAGATCCTTAGGAGCAATCATCAAATTCAGGCTGGCAGCTATTACTGGGGAGAGAGAAAGGGAAATAACCTGCTGACAAGTGCCGAGAAGCCTCTAATACATTTCTAATATTTTCTTTCTTTTAAAATTGACCTTAATAAATTTTGAGAAAATCTTAAGATGTAATGAAGCTGGTCATGGAATAAGTCATATTATTCTCTACTTTTCTGAATGTTTGAAATACTTCATAGGAAAAAAAAATAGACCTGGCAATACCCATAATAAATATATAAATAATTTCATTAAAGGTTTAAATTAACTCATGGAAATTGTTCTTCACTGGGTAATGTAGCATATAATAAAAATTTTTTTTAAATAGTTAAGTTTGGCTCATGAACATGATCAACATGTGCAGAAGTGTACAGTATTAAGTTGTAAAGAAAGATAGGCGTTGTATCAAAAAAGACCTGACAATGATGAGAATACTGTCTCTCTCGCTATATATGTACAACAGCAGGGCATTCACTGAAGGACTTTGATTTGGAGATTGTATATCTAAAGCTATTGTAGTAGAAATGTTATGTAGGCAAATGGAATCAGAGGATATTGAAGACAATGTAGCCAGTTTAAGACAATGCAATAGTTAAGCCAAATGAAAAAAAATGACTTTGATAATAGGAAAATGTAGACATTAAGGAAATAGAGTTTTCTTTTCAAAAAATGATATTGTTAAAAGATGCTAAAATAGGTCCCTTTGTTTAACTCTTAGAGGATCTTTAGAGCCTAGAAATGAGCAGTTGTAAAATTATAAGGGCAGAAAACAAATAAAAGAGGACTGGAAAGTAAATAGATGTCACATACATTAAAAGAGGAAGTGAAAAATAGTTTCTTTAAATGATTCCCAAAAAATATTTGGATGAAGCATAGATAGCTGAAATGTTCTCAGTAATGTAATGCACATTACAAATCTTCAAGCAAAAATTTCTAACATTTGACAAGAGTAAAATCATGTCTTTATGTAAAAGTGTGGTGAATAATTAATACACATATGAAATTATGCAATAATGCTTGTTGTTTCCAGTAGTTCTTCTGGAGTGGGCAAAGTTTTTCAACATAATTGAATATAGCAGTGGGCTTTCTGTTACTTTCTCAGTAAGGTCCAGTTTCTCATCCTATTTTGAGTTACAACTATTCTATATTTCTCCCTGGTTCTATATGTTCATTTACTTATTATGTTTATTGTTTGCTGTCTATATCTATCATTATGGTAGATACAAACCACACATGACTAAGTTTAAATTAATTAATTAAAATTAAAATAGGAATAGATTCTGGTCAAGATGGCAGTATATTAAACACTGTGCATGCTTCCTCCCATGATCACATTAAAATTGTGACTAAAAATTGAAATGGTTAACCAAGAGAATGATATAAAGACTAACTGAACATAACTTCTGTAACTGGGGATATAAAGAGGAGACCACACTGAGATTGGTAGGTGGGGTAGAGATGTGAAAGGGGCTGGTCCCATTACCACCTCTGGTGGTTGAGCATCAGGATGTATATCTCAGCTGTGGAGGCGCCCACTGGCAGAGGAGGGAGCAACAAGCCACAGCCCC
The DNA here is from genome assembly GCA_004027375.1 of Macroglossus sobrinus. Lineage (NCBI taxonomy): Eukaryota > Metazoa > Chordata > Mammalia > Chiroptera > Pteropodidae > Macroglossus > Macroglossus sobrinus. Next base: position 312,328 of record PVKZ01000641.1, read on the forward strand.
GTAGTAAGACTTCCCAGTTCAAGGTTCCCATGTCAAGAAAAGGAGTCTTCACAAAATTTGGCACTGAAAATAAGTAGAGATTGGCTATCTGGGAGAGATGAAAGGCAGCTAAAAATCCAAACGTCCTCTTAAAGGACCCAGGTATATGCTCCCTTGCTCATATGTATATACCCTGGGCTCTGGTGAAGAGACAACAGCTCTAGAAATGCCTGAGACATGCAGAGAAAGACTGAGTTGAGTGTCTTCAAGTCAAGAATTGGAGGGACAACTGCCATTGTCCTTTCGTTGAGTCCTTCTCCCGTGCAGCCAGCAGGTAAGCACCATTTTGCCTTTGTTAAATCCTCCCCGCACATGGTCAAAGATGAATCTTTACTGGCCTGGTGAGATCTACTTGCTCCACTGTGGGGACTCCCTGAGACCCTGCCCCATCTAACTTGCAAATTGTCTGGTGGCAATTTTAGGCAGTTACTTGGCAACCAGTCCCACCCCACACTCAGCAGGAGGTTCCTTACAATGCAATCAATAGGCCTCCACTCCAGGACCTCAGGAGACACTTTCAGTGGTGAGTAACCAGCCCCAGACACCCTGAAGTATTTCTTGAACAAATCTCAGGGGCAGCAGCTGCCCTCAGTATGACCTGAGACTTTCGTTAGTAGCTACAGGCTAAGCACTGGCCAAAAATATGAATCTACACCATCCTGGAGAACACAGCTTGCCCCACTTTGGTAACTCCCTGTTATCCTGCCTCCTCCAACTCTGATTCCTCGAGGCTTATTTAGCCATTGAGTCATATGAGCAGGCAGTAGGAAGTCTCAAGTATGGAAGTGTCTGGGGCCTTTTGCTGAGCTGCATCAGTGGGAATAGGTCTTGATTTGCCACCTGGCTTCTCCCAAAACCCTCAGGTCTAGCTCAGGCAGTGACCAAACATAGATAGTTTTATAGTTCTTACCAGGTAACCCTAGGCAGGTCATAGGCAGGGGCTGATCTTGCCCCACATGGGAGCTCCTCCCAAGGGGATCCAGAACAAACATATCCAGAGGCTGTCATTAGACCTCAACAGGGCAATACCTGTTAGCCCCACAAATGGCACACTCAAAGAGTGATCTCAAAAGGCAAGCAAATGCTCTGGGGTAAACCCTATTCCATGGGATCAGCCTGTACACAGCAGATCATACATTATGAGCAAGGCCAATACTCAGAGCCAGTCAACCTGAGAGTCAATTCCACTCAAACAACAAACATTTAACTAAATGTTCCAATTATAACAACAGGGAGGCACACACAACCACATAGGGGTTACTCCTAGAGTACTTGACTCAAGTGATCAAGGAGACTGAATCACTGGGCCATAAGGTCACTTGGCTAAGACTGAGAAATATAGTAAGTCTACCTCATACTTATAAATGAACTCAGAGAGGCAATCTAAATGAGAAAACAAAGAAACGTCCCAAATGAAAGAGATATTAAGAATAAAATCTCGTTTACAATTGCCTCTAAAAACAATAAAATACTGAGAAATAAATTTAACCAAGGAGATAAAAGGCCTACACTCAGAAAATTATATCGTTAAAGAAAAAACTGAAGAAGATACAAATAGATGGAAACATATACCATGAGAATTAATATTGTTAAAATATAGATACTACACAAAGCAATCTATAGATGCAATGCAATCCCTTCAAAATACCATTGGCATTTTTCACAGAACTAGAACTTATAATAAAACTTATATAAAACCATAAAAGACCGCAAATAGCCTCAGCAGACTTCAGAAAGAAGAACAAAGTTGGAAATATCACACTACTTGATATCAAACTATACTACAAGGCAATAGTAATCAAAACATCATGGTACTGGTATAAAAACCAATGAAACAGAGTAGAGAGTCCAGAAATAAATTCACTTCTATGTGTTCATTTAATCTATGACAGAGGAGACAAGAATATAAATGGGGTAAGACAGTCCTTTCAATAAATGGTGTTGGGGAAATTGGACAGATACATGCAAAAAAAAAATGAAACTGAACCACCTTCTTACTCCATATACAAGAATAAATTAAAAATTAATTAAAGTCTTAAATGTAAGATCCAAAACCATATAACTCCTAGAAGAAAACGTAGCAAACTATCTGAGATATTTCATAGTAATATTTTTTTCTTATATAATACTTAGGGCAAGGAAACCAAAAGAAAAAATAAACAAATGAGACTATATCAAACTAAAAAGCTTTTGCACAGCAAAGAAAACCATCAGCAAAACCAAAAGAGAACTTACTGAATAGGAGATGTTATTTGCCAATGATACATCTGATAAGGAGTTAACATCCAAAATTTATAAAGAACTGATACAATTACTGAAAACTAACAAACAATCCAATTAAAAAATGGGCAGAGGACATGAATAAGCTTTCCTCCAAGGAGGACATCAGATGGTCAATACACATATAAAAAGATGTTCAACATCACTTATCATCATATAAATGTATATTAAAACCACACTGAGATATCACCTTACGTTGGTCAGAATGGATATCATCAATAAATCAACAATCAACAAGTATTGGCAAGATGCGGAGAAAAGGGGACTCTCTTGCACTGTTGATGGGATCACAAATTGATACAGCCACTATGGAAACAGTTTGGAAGTTCCTCAAAAAATTAAAAATAGAACTATCTTATGACCCAGTAATTTCACTTCTGGATATTTATCTGAAGTACACTGCAACACTCATTTTAAAAGATACATGCGCCCCTATGTTCACTGCAGCACTATTTACAATAGCTAAGATATGGAAGCACTCTATATGCCCATCAATAGATAATTGGATCAGGAAGAGTTGGTATGTATATACAACGGAATATTACTTAACTATTAAAAATGCAATCTTACCATTTGCAACAAATGGATGAACCTAGAGGGTTAAGTGAAATAAGTCAAAGAAAGAAAAATAGTGTATGATTTCACTTATATGTATGATTTAAAGTGTAAAATAAACCAACAAACAGATAAAATGAAAACAGACTCATGGATACAGAAAACTAACTTGTGATTACCAGATGACAAAGGGGGTTGGTGTCTAGGTGAAAAAGGTGAAGGGATTTAAGTACAAATTGGTAGTTACAAAATAATCACAAGAATGTGAAGTATAGCATAGGAATATAGTCAATAATACTGTAAGCATTATGTACAGTGGCAGGTGGGTACTAGATTAATCAAAATCACTTCATAAATTATATAAATATCTATCCACTATGCTGTACACCTGATACTAATATGAAGTAATATTTAATGTCAACTTTATTTGACAAAGAAAAATATAAAAAAATATTTAGTAGGTTCTGGAGTAAAAATTGAAAAATATAACAAAAGCTAAAGACATGAGATTGTTTATAAATAGCAAATGCTAACTTTGGACTATTATGTAACTTACTATATTAAACCATTTTCTCTTGCATTTTCTTGTACAGTACTGAGAAATATAATATCCTGAAAAGAAAACGCAGAGTAATATATCAGATGATCAGTACATTGTTGATTTATAATAACTGCTTATAATTTTTGGAAATAGAAGGTGATGCCACTTATTCAAATATATTCTGGTGCCCAAGGAGCCATCTCTATATACAACTAGTTTCTCAGTTTTGGAGGAAGACTACATACATCATGTAAAGAGGAGCTAATCAACAATTTAGGGGAAAAAATGTACACATAGTAGTATCTAGCACTTTCTGTTTTTTGTACAAAACAAAGTCATAATAAAGTGATAAATCCAGCCTGCAGCTGCTATACTGATAAAGTTGCCAGTGCATCAAGTTATAGCTACATAAAAATATAAATAAATAAAGTTAAAAGTTGAGTTTCTCAGTCACACCAGCCACATGTTATCCACATATGACTCAATACCATATTGGGTAGCACAGCTGAACATTTCTATTATCACAGAAAGTTCTTTAAGATACTAATCCACATCCTCCCACTAGAATTTAAGCTCCACAAAGACAGGGATTTTTATTTGTTCAGAAAAGTAAAGTCCCAGCACAGAACAACCCCTACCATCATGTATATATTCTTAATAAATATTTGTTGAATAAATGAATTCTCATTCTTGTTCAGGGTCACTTAAAGTAGACATAACCTCTGCTATTATAATGGAGCTTACCATAGCCTAGTGAAGAGAGAAACTAGGCAATAAATAAACAAACAAACAAACAAACAAACAAACAAACAGTTTGCAGACATAATATGTGCTATGAGAGCATATAACAAAGAAATACTTCTCCTGGAAACACTTTTTCACTTGACCTCTGGAACACCATAATTTCTTGATTTTACTTTAATCTCACTGGTTGCTTCTTATCTGAATCCTTCACTCCTATCACCACACCCTGTTAATGTTGGAATGTCCCAACATTCAGTTTTTTATATTCTTTGTTTACATTTACTTCTTAATTTTTTTATTTCACATAGTCAATAACTTTTAAATTTCTGTTAGTACAGAGCTTTCTTCTAAAATCTGGACTCCTATATCCAATTGTCCAGTTGATGTCTCAACTCAATTATGCAAAAGTTTTCTTAAACTCATCATTTTCCAAAGAAAAATCATTTTCTTCTCCAAAATCAATCATATTTGCAGGTTTCCCTATCATTTTAGCTGCTGTTTCAACCCTCTGGGCCACAAATCTTGGTTTTATCCACAACATCTCTCTTTAAACAGAAGTCTGGTTGAGTCTCAAAGATATCTATAATCCAGGAATTCTCACCTCCTCTTAAAATTGTTACTACCACTGTTAAAGCTACCCTTCTCTCTCTATAGGAAAAATACGTCCACTCATTCATCCCTAAAGTCTCTTCTTTAAGTTTTTAATAATAGCTGTATTGAGATATAATTCACATAATGTAAAATATATCCTTTATAAGTGTAGAATCCAGTGTTTTTTTATTATAGAGTTTTATATCACTACTATCTAACCTTAGAATAATTTTTATCATGAGAAATGAACCCTGTGCCCATCCTCAACTATTCCCTACCCTTCCCCCAGGCTCTGGAAAGCTCCTAATTTGTTTTGTTTTTATGGATTTGCCTATTCTAGATATTTCATATAAATGGAATGTCCTTATGTCTAGTTTATAGAGTTTTTTTCGATCATGAATGGTTGTTAGATTTTGTCAAATACTTTTTATGCAGATCATAAAGTGTTTGCCCTTTATGCTATCAATACAGCATGTTACATCAATTTATTTGGATATGTTCAAAAAACTTTTAATATCTGGGATAAATTTCACTTGGTTTCGGTTAGTACATATTTTTTTATATACTGTTTTTTTTACATGAATTTGACTTGATAGTATCATGTTGAGCTTTGAATGTTTATATTCACAAAGGATATTGTTCTGCAGTTTTCTTATAATGTCATCTCATTTTAGTATGAGAGTGATGCTGGACTAATGTAATGAACTGAGATGTGTTCTCATCTCTTCTATTTTTAGGTGATTTTGTGAATTTTGGTGTTAATTCTCCTTTAAATGCTATATAAAAATGTATCAGTGAAGCCATATGGACCCAGGATAGAAATTTTGTGTTACTAATTCAATCTCTTTCCTTGTATATTTAGGTTTTTCTATCTCTCTTTGAGTTAGTTTTGGAATTTTGCATTTTTTCTAGGAATTTTTCTATTTCATCTAGGTTATTTAATGAGTCATCACACAAATGCAATACAAATGGATTTTCTTATAGTATATCCTCTACAGATACTCTTTCTGAGGGTTTTCCCTGGCTCATGAGGCAGGCTAAAAAAGCAGAGAAGTTTGAACTTATTGGGAAAACCATCAACCAATGACTGATGGAAGCTGAGAGAAATATAACTCATGTGTCTCTCCCCCTCCCCCTCAGTGGAGACAAGTTGAGGCATGTTCTGCACCATTTCCCAGGGGTTCTTAGTGGGATTAAATCTGTCATCCTCAGCATCCTCTGCTCATTAGTGTCCCCTGCTTTGGCTCCCTTCTTTTCCCTGTGTCACTTCACTGCCCCCTCTGCTAGTGCCTACTGATATCTTTTCCGAAATTAATTTATATCTTAGAGCCTCCTTCTGAAGGAAGCCAAACATAACTATAAATATAATTTACTTTCTCTAAGTAGAAAAAAAATTATCGCAGTTAAAGAAATGCATTTACTGATGCTAACCATCCAAGCAATAATCTATATTGTAGTTACCCCTGTAATTTAGATGTTAACAATGATATTAATAATTTCACTCTACAATACTGAGTGAAATTAAACTTTAGATAATACTCCTCCAAGTTCAAGATACTAATAATTTTGTTCACCATGTATCATAAATACAATGCCATACACAAATTTTAAGACAAGCTAGTCATTATTGTGGTTTATTTTACTGTCTCAGCAATGACATAGACATTTTGCTTCCTGGGATGATTCCCATACACCTATAGAGCCATTTGTCAACAGCCAATTTCACTAAAATCAAAGAATACTTATTAAGTGATTTTTGTGTATACTGTACTTAGTGTTTCTCATTATAAACTAAAAACTTTGATAATATATTTGCCACCATTCTACCACATAAGAATTGCTGTAGTTTACCCAGTATTTTCCTCCCAGTAGGCATTCAATATACGCTTGATAAAAAGAAATCATTTGAACAATACAGTGCTTCATTTGGATGGTCAACAAATTGCCCATAAAAGAAGAGTTAAGAACAATAATAAAACTATTATGTTTTATGTTTTGATACAATCATTTTTCACTTTAGTTCTAAATTTTGATCTTTGATTCTTTTTGATGATTTGGAAATATGAAATAACATATAATGAATATGTGAAATTTCCTCTCATCGTTTTCTAATTTTTGCTTCTTTATATGTTCTGTTTGCTCTTATAGTTTTGCTTGTTTACTTTGATTTTTTTTCCTACTAATGAAAATTCATTATTTTAAAAAGTATAGCCCATTTAGGACTTCTGAACAAGAATCAAGATGCTTAAGGATAGGATACAAAAAGTTCTTAAAGGAGAAACTAAACACACCCCATCATAACAGTCACTGATTATGGATTACAAATGAATCTGACTTTGAAATCACTTTAGGGTAGGGTCTATCTATCTCCAACAAGGTTTGGAACTCTTTTAGCCCCTAGAACATTTAGCAGGTAGATTTGTAGTGTCTTCTCTTTCTTTGAAATGCTTTTCTTCAATACATAATGATTCAGCTTACTCTGGTAAGGAAGCTTATTCTGGTGAGGAACCTCACTCCCCAAAACACTAGTAAAGGAAGTCAATGAGGAAATGGAAGAGGAAACTGAATGCACACTGAGCTCCATTGATTTAGTAGGATCATTTGGTTCAATTAACAAATAGCTACTAAGGGCTTACTAAGTACAGTCCAGAGACGTTCTCAGCTTGACAGACAAAGGAGAAAATATTTCCAAAGGGAAGCTGTATATTCCTCAAGCTAATGTTTTATCAAGCAATTGTTACATGCTCAGTTTGGGACTCTGACAAGAGAAAGAGTAAACATCTTCTCAAAGATAACACTTCTACTATTACAAGTTAGATTCTCTTGTGAGAACATTTTAATGATCCTGTCCCATTTCAAGTTGTTAAAGATGTCAACCAGAGAATAGGAATATATTTTAATACTAACAGTCCAAAGTTCTGGGCATAGGTTATTATAGATCTAGTACTCCTGAATTAATTAGTAACTTGGAACTTACTAGTCACCAACTTGAAATCCTACTTGTTCACCAAGTACTGATAAAAACCAGCTTGACAACTAAGTTATGATAATTGAAATATAAAAATTATGCTCATATAAATTTACATTTTGCTTCCAAAATACATATTAATAAGAAGAGATTCTCATATCCAATATGTGTTAGAAATAAACTTTTATCTTCTTAAGATAATAAATTATTTTATAAATCAACATAAATTAAGAATTCTTAATGCACTAAAATATAATTCATATATATTACTAATATCAAAGGATTTTAAAACCCTATTATATTCATTTTCTTTATTAAAAAGAGGTATACAAATTAAAGTACAATAATCAACCTTTTCTTTTATGACCTTTTCAACATCCTACAGGCTACTGCATCAACAATATTTCTGTTTACCTTGCAAAATAATTTTCATGCTTTTTTATACTATTTTGTAGAAAAAAATTAGCATTTTATGTAATAAAAACATTAACATTGTAAATACAACCCCAACAATTTCAAAAACTCATATAGACTATGACCTTTAAACATTCAAAATTTCTGGTCTTGATTTCTCTATTTCTAGTCTTGGTAAAAGTCACCATCATCTTGTCAGTTGTCAAATTTTTAGACTTAACCTGAACTTCTTACTCGTATTCTACTTTTTAATTTTTCACTGAGTTCTATTGATTGTATTATCTAAATATTTTTAAATTTTTTCTTTCTACTTCAAACTCATTGGCAATGACCTCTAAAATGGCTTCTTTTAGTCTTCCTGCCTCTAGTCTTGCCAACTCCTATCTACCCTCCATGATATTGCTAAAGTGTTCTCTCTCAATTATAAATTGTGTGATGTCTCTTGTCCGATCAACATTTTTCTCAGTGATGCTCCTTTGCCTAAAGATCATGTTCAAAGTTCATACTATTGCATATAAAGACCCTACTCTATTCACCATACAATAGTTCACAGCACATTGTTCTAGATGAGTAACATAGAATATCACAGAAAATTGTAGAATCCAAAGCAACATCCTAAAAGCAATCATTTTATCATTTTTTGTTGTCTATCATATAGTTCATATTTTTTTTAGAAATGTGGCTTTTCTGTAGAGAATTCGTTGTGATCTTTTTGTTCAACTCTAAATGGATAATAGATTATGATCAATACCATATCAATCCCATCACACTTAAATAAAAAATAAATCAAAGTAATATATTTACACCTATAGATAATCTGGACTAAATTACATGTGGGTAAACTATATGATGATAAATTATTGTTCTAATTTAATCATACATGTAAAATTTTTAAAATAAAGATTTTAGATTTTGATGCTAAAAACATCTGATTTTATTTCAAGTAGAGTTTAGTTCTCACATTTAACAATCCAAAATTTTTTATCTACAACATTCCAAAATTAAATGCATGGAGAACCTTGTTGGCAGTATTATAAATTCTGGATAAGCTTCAAAAAGAAACTCTGTATTTATAACATGGAGCTTATTGATATTCTAATTTTATGATAGTATCACTTTCTTCCCCCAAATAAATTTAGCTTAAAATAGCATAAAAGGAAAAAAGAACTCCCTTTAAGTAATTAACTTTATTACCCATCACCAGATGCTGTTTCCTGATGGTATGTGCAATGGAAAATGTTATGATTACTATATACCTAACATGTAATTGGGAACTTTTTGAAACTTATGTAGCAACCCTTAAGTACTTGTCCTATCTGTTGAATTCCCACTGCATGATAATAAAAGGAATGTATCACTCATTAAGTATATACTCTATGACTCAAATAGGTAAATTTTTATACATAAAATACAAAATTATTTTCATGATTACCCTATGAGCTGTGAAAAATTACACTTATTTTTATTTATCACCCAAATTCAATAGCTAATAAAATATAAAGTTGCATTGAACTATTTTTCTCTGATTTAAAATCCCATGCTCATAACTATTCTAATAATAAACTGTCATTCAAAAACACAACAGATGCAAATAATTTTTTATTTAGTTTAAGACTGTTTGGTATCCTGAGTAGTGCCAGTATAATCAAACCATGTATATTTATTACACATTTGTCATGTATCAGCCTCATTGTATATTTGGGCAGATATAATGATATGAAAATAATATGAAAGAAATGTATGGTCTAGTTAAATAGTGCTAGCTTTACAAACAAAGGCTATTTAAACTTTAGGATGAAAAGTTTATATGGGAATGTGATGTGACATCCATATAAACTTTGTATCTTATTTTATATATATTACATATACATCTTAGTATATGTATGAGTTTATATGTATATGACACACATATACATATACACACAACATATTTAAGTACATTATAATATATAAATGTATGTTATATGTGTTATATATGTTATAAATGTACACATATGTGTATATATGTTTGTGTATATGTATACACATATCGATATATAAATTTGGCATTGAACTGTCCTATATTTAAATCAAAAGACATATTCTGTGTTAAATCTAGAACTTCTGAATAGGGCCACATGTAAAATGACACTGAAGAAATGGATACATTAATTTTACTTTTTTTCTTTCCTCCTTCCTTCCTTTCTGTTTTTAACACTTAAAAAATGTTATACTATGTAATACACTTAGATAAAAGACAAAGAACATAATATGTAACTAACATGGCCTCAAAGAAAAGAGAACAAGTAAATATATTATTGTCCATGATGTGTGTATAAATGGTAAAAATAATAAAAAAGGCTAAGGTGTGGTGTGAGGTGCAAATGTTAGGTGACGGTAAGGAGACAGGAGGCACTGAACTCAAAACTGAGGAGAGAAAGGCCTACGAAGCCACCCTTTTATATGCAATGCATGCTTCTTTTTATTTATTTTTTCCTCTAATCTCAGAACCTTTACCTTCTATTACTTCAATTTAATTTATTCTATGGTTTAATAGTTGCAACCTAAAAAAAAAAGAGCTATTAACTTTAATACATATTAATACTTATGACAGGTCCTTTTGAAGATATTTTGGCGATCCAGATTTTTACTTAGGTTAGAGAGAAAATGCTAAGAAAGTAAATTATAGCATCAGGGTAGTCATCAAAGTGAGTGCAGAAACCGGTAGTACAAAAAACTTAGCAGAAAAGATTCACTGGACACCAGAGAGAAATGAAAGAATAAAAACTAAAAGATAACTGTAAAATTAAAGTGAACGTAGAAGTCTCTAGTGGTCTTTCAATATTGTTTTGGATGCTACACTTAGATCTGGTCAGGATATTCTCATTTTAATTTAATGCAAAGTCTCAAAGTCAGCATTCCTTGCAATTTACAATTATTTTACTTTGTTCTAAATCTGTTCCTGAAACGTAATTATGTCCTTTTTATATTTTCAGAACAATAAAATAATTTTATTTTAATCATTCTCTACTAAAGAAAAAGTAAAAATACAAGATGTTTTTACAATAAAAAATTTTAAATCAGAATATTTGAAAATATATGTATGTGTAGTAATATTCAAGACTTACACAAGACCTTTCAAGGATAGTGATTGCAGACCATATTTAAAATTTAAAAACTGGATTTACTGTTTATTACTCTGTAGCATATCTTTAATTTTTCAGTTCTAATCATATCTATTATAGAAAATATTTTAATGTAAATATTCAAGTAATAATCTTTCTTTTTGATTTTCATTTATATTTTATCCTTTTTTCCTTCTTTGTTCTTATACACTGTTATTAACAGTTGATTTTTCCCCCTGCTCTAAATTCAGTTTCCAGCAGTGCTTTCTATAAACAAAATATTTGTTATTTAAACTTATAAGTTGATGCATTTGAGGTTCTTCCAGAAAATGATTCCCACTTGCCATTTCTGGTAATCTTTAAAACTGCTGTTTCAGGCAGTTTCAAAAGGCAGCTGTGGTTCAACCTCAGCTAATAGATCAAAGGGATTCACCCCATGTTTGCCCTCACTCAGCTCAGAACGTGGGGCTCTCACCTTTTTCCTGTAAAGGCAGAGAATCACTAATAAATGAGCCATTGCATCTCATGTGATAAAAATACATCTAGTTTATCATCACAGGGATAGTTATAGCTAAAACAAGGTATTTCATTTATGCTTTGATATTCCTCACCTGCAGCTCTTGTATTTGGGACCAACACAACACTTCTGAACTCAACTGTTCAAAGTTCTGAACTGAACTCTTAACTAAACTCTTAACTGATAAAAATGTCTTAGTCTACTCCCTTCCTAGGTGCCTTCCACCCACACCAACACGTTACTTTCTTTCTCATTTGTCTTATGAGTCATATTAGTACTGGCAATTTATATTAAATACTTCAATACCAATTTCTTTTCATTTTTGCCAGTATTGTCTTAATATGAGTAGTCCTTATAACTACAATTGTTCACTTCTAAAATATATTCCTGATATTTCAGTACACTAAACAATATTTTTTAGAATTAAACATCTATCATGCTTTTAAAATACTCCTAAAGATTGTCTTTCTAAATGGTGCTTTAAACAGCAGTCGTCCCTGTTTTAGTAAGCACTGTGAAGAAATAATATATCCTTTGGGGTCAGGTTATGCTCAATTTCCCCCCTAGTAGACCTTTTTACTGCAAATAACTTTTCTTAAATTGATTCTCAAATTTCTTTTTAAATCACAATTATTATTAAAGAAAACAAGACAAGAATTTCCACACGTACAAAGCATTTACTTAAGTGCTTCCTGCAGGGTAGCTCATTTAAATATGTAGGATACCTAATTTCCCCTTTTCCAAAGATCCCTGCTGGGCACAAGAACCCTCAAATAATCAGGACTATGCTAGGCACAGCACTATCAGAACATTATAAATAAATTATAGTCTGATATACTATGAGTTTTTCTGCCTTGTTTTCACTTATTTATAATATTCTGCATTACTTTAAAATATGACTAGGTCAATTAGAATGACAGTTCAATAGTAAAACTCTTGAAGACTCCAAATGCATGCTTCATCAGCTCATTAGACCACTTAATACTAATTGTGGTTAACAGTTCTGTTTGCATTTGTATACATGATGTACTGCCTATTCCAAGAGTCATGAGGACTCATCTCTGTCTTCATTGAACTTGCTGAAATGTGACATCTCTTGATTCATAAAGTGCAAACTTTATATCTCTGTGAATTGTTATTTGGATCATGGCACTCAGTGCTCCTGCCCATAGCTGTCTTCATGAAAGAATACCACTTCCTTCCTGATTCACTCTTTAAACTCTTAAAATGAATTTCTTCAACCACTGCTCTACTGTGCTCATCGGAAAGCTTTAATAATGCCAGAGTTTTCAGAAAATCAAAGTTAGCTTGTAATCTCCTCACTGAGGACTTCTAATTTTATCTTCCTGTCCAGTCCCTCTTTACGGATTTGCCAAAGCCAACCTACTTTTCGATTTTCTGACTTTCTTGATATCTCCCATTTTGCTGCAACCTCTTTACACCCATGTCCAGGCAGAAATCTTCTTTGTAATTATCTGGGGGTGTGAGAGGTATGGCAAACTCACCGAGCAGAGAGTCGCCACTAATTTTCATCTTTCCAAATTTATAGTATCTAACAGCTCCTCTCCTTGATGTTTATCAAGCAATTACAGTATTTGTAACAGCAATATCAGAATAAGTATGCCCTTGAAGGACATAGAGCCTGCATATCAAAATCACTTCTGTGATTCATATAATCCCTGGGTCTGCATAGATTGTCACAAGACAATCAGAAACAAATCCAATGGTTTCAAAATTAGCATATTCTATATTTCTAGGAAAACAAAAGGAACAAGACATAACTGCCACCCTATGGAGGTCTGATCTAATATTAGGGGAAACCCTTATTCCCCATTCCTCACATCTCACATTGTCATGTACTTTTCCCTCTCTAGAGGGAACAATATTGAAATAACACTTCCAGCCCCATTCTCTACCTATTTATACCTCCACTAAGAGAGAAGTAACTTTTGTGACAATAAAATAGAGAAAAGGAACTAAACATGCTTAGCTTTTCCACTTTCTTTGATTTAGGGTCTATCTTCCCCAGAAGATATCTGTCTTGTCTTTTATTCCTAATCCCTGTGATAAGCATACAATATGGAGCATAGACTTGTATCTAGAGATAGATCTGAGTATCCCTTCCTGGATACAACTTTTGAGATTCTACACATATAAAAGAGTAACCAAGAGTGTGTGTGTGTGTGTGTGTGTGTGTGTGTGTGTGTGTGTGTGTGTATCTTTAGGCTCAATTACTGCCTGGGGTGAAGACTTATGGAGAGTGATTCTGACAATATATCTAAACCATATTCCCCAACTTATCTGTGCCAGTAATAAAACTGATATTCTTAACGTTATATGTGTATTTTCTATGTCCACTTTTTGTTTGAAAAGAAATTTAAGAGAAGAGTAAAGGAGTCTTACTACTGGCTTCATAGACCCTCAACAGCTAGAGAAAAACAATTATGCATACTTTTCATTCAAAATGTTGTTTTTACTTGATTGGATTTTGTGAATCTGAAGAACTTCACTTTGAATCTAAATTCTGTCACTAACTATATAACATTAGGCAAGTTATTTAACCTCTTACTTCCTTAGATTCCTCAACTATGCATTCAACTAATATTTAACGAGCACATACTATGTACTGGGCACTGTTCTAAGGTCTGAGGACATACACTGAACAAAAAGACTAAAATATCTACCTTCATGGAGATTTCATTTTGTAAAATTAAAATAATTCTATGACCTAAGGTCAGTATGAGGATTAAATGGGTTATTATATAAGATACACTTATAGTAGTGCCTGGAGCATAGTAAGCTCTCAATAGCTAATGATTATTATGACAAAAATAATCTTTGCTTCACTTAGGGAAGCAATGCCAATTCTAACTGAATAATTCTTGCTATTAATGCAGTCTTTCTTTCTCTGTGATGGGCTCAGAGCTTTAGGATGTCCCATGATGCAATGATGATTCTCAGATGAAATATTTTACGACTTCTGATTTCTAAATTCTACCTTAAAACCCTACTTTCAGTTCCTTAGAGATTACTGTTATTTAACATGCTATGCTGTATCAGGAGGAATTATTTTCTGACTTTGAAAGTACAGGATTTTCAATTTGTGTGTGTGTTTTGTTTTGCAACATTAAGGTCAAACATTCTTTGTATATGGTAATTTTAATTAGATTGTGGTAGGCAATATTTAAAAAATTATTTTCTCATACTCTTCTTAGGGACAGTAGGAAACTGCTAAATAAATATATCTATGAATTCAATGAGATTGTTGCCAAACAGAATTAAAATTTCTTTAAAAATATTCTGTAATGGTACAGCCACCATGGAAAACAGTCTGGAGTTTTCTCAACAATTAAAAATAGATATACCTTTTGATCCAGCAATTATACTTCTGAGTATTTATCCAAACAAAACCAAAACAATAATTAGTAGTAAATATCTACACACCCCCATGTTCATTGCAGCACTATTTACAATAGCCAAGATATGGAAGTAACCTAAATGCCCACCAATAGACAATTTTATAAAGAAACTATGGTTCATATACACAATGGAATATCACTCAGCCATTAAAAATATGTAATAACCATTTGTAATAACATGGATGGACTAGAAGTTATTATGCTGAGTGAAATAAGTCAGACAGAGAAAAATAAATTTCCTTATGATTTCACTTATATGTGGAATCGAAGGAACAAAAAGAACAAACTAATCAAAAACCAATTCACAAATATAGTGGACAATTTTGGTGATGAACAGAGGGGAGGAGAGTTTGGGGGACTGGGTGAATGGGATGAAGGGTTAAAGAAGTACAAATTAGTAGTTGATAGATAGTCATGGGAATGGGGAGCACAGAATAGCAAATACAGTCAGCATTAATGTAATGGCTAGGTGTAAAGCCAGAGGAGAGAATGATCAGGAGGATCATTTCATAAACTATATCAACGTCTAACCAATGTACTATATACTTGAAACTAATAACAAAATAAAATATTTTTAAAAAGAATGTTCTCATTATTACTTCATTTATTGGCTAGTTAGGGATTCCAGGCTCACACGTTTGCTGGGTTGGTTTAGGCATAGAAATGGCTACACTAGCATACTCCTTTTAGGTTTAAACATAGCTACTGATTCCAATACAATTAATCTAGATTTTTATCTCAAAAAGAACTCTCTGCATATTCTTCCATCAGAGAGTCCTTTTATCTACATGCAACACCAGTTATAAAGCTTTTATGTACTAGTTTACTTACTTATTAGAATTTGTCCATTTATATTCCTGTTTAATCATCTGTGACAGCTCCATTTCTCTCAGCCACATTAATGTTCTATACATAAGAAATGATTAATTGTTTTCACAGGTAATTAATAACTATCAAATACAGCTCATTCCTTCATCCATTCATTCAACCACCAAAATACATGTCTGCAGTTCTCCAAACATTGTGATCTGCAATTTTATCTTCATTTTGAAACAGGAAATTAAAACTAAGAGAACTTAAACATCATCATGTACATGAGGTCATACAAATAACAAGTAGCAGAAGAATTAACCAGAATATTTTCCTCCTGTTCCAAAGTCTATCAAATTGACAACACTGGTCTGCAGACATTTACCAAAAACTGTCCATTTATGTTGTCAAGTCTAATAAATATCACTTACTACAAGTTTAAGGAGATAATTCTGAAACAAATCCTTATGGAACCTAACATTCTCTGACACTTTTGGGCCTTTATTCAAATTATGAATACTCATAATATTCATTATACTTAACTCTGTAGGACCCAAGAAAAAGTACTATCAATTCCTTCTATAATAGTCAAAAATAAAATGATTGACAAGTTTCATATCTTTTTTTACTCAGTAATATGTTGCTAAATAACATATCTATAATTATTTGTTTCTAACATTTTAATAAACCAACTAATATTTGAAATACTTTTGGTAAGATCTCCACTATTCAGAAATCTATATATTATTTCAAAATAATTACTTTTAACATGGAAAGACTCCTCATATAGCGACATTTATTTTTACATTACAATGAAATAATTAATGAGAACATGAAAGAACTGTAAGAGTGATGTAAGCTCCACTTACATCCCTGAAAGGAGAGAGGTGGAGAGAAGAAAACCAACTGTGAAAAAGGAGGTTCCCCTCTCCTGTCCTACTATTTCTGGGAGTAATAAAACATGACAAAATGCATTCTGGCTCTTCAAGAATGTAATTTGTTCAGGAAATTTAAAAATAACAGTCAACATTTCTTAAAGCTTGAAAAAAAAGCCTCATTAAAACAAATTGTTTTGCATGATAGAGATTAGTTAACATGCCATATAAGAAGAAAAGCACAGTTTGGAAATAGAGCTAACTTCAAATTTTTTAGATGAAATCATGATAACAGAACCAGAAAAAGCTAAGTTAAAGATCTGGTGTTATCTCCAAATTTTTAATAACTGGTTATAAGCATTTGCAATATGGTTACTGATCATTATTAATGAGTGAAATTCAAGTCTTAGCAGACTTATATACAGTAAAGTAATGGTTTGCAAAGGAAAACAATGATAAATTAAACTAAATTATTAAATTATTAAACATTTAGGTATTGTGCTAAGTACTGTGAGGATAAGACAATCATGAAGACTTAGTTCCTATGACCAAGAAATTCTTAATCTACTCAGGAATTAAGGCATGTACAAAAGTAATAGTAATTCAGATCTTTTCTATTTGAGTAAAAGTCAGCAGTTTCCACTCATTTACCTAAGCCAAAAACCTGTGAGAAATCCTTGATTTTTCTTCTTTTCTCACCTCATCTAGTCTAACAAGTTATATTTCCATTACATGCAAAAAATATCCCAAATTAGGTATCTGTAAAAAATTAATAAATCAGCAATAGATAAGATAAGGGATGATAAATGCATAAATAAGAGAAAAATAGAATTTCCACAGGCTAGCAAAGAGATAAGTGGCAGGAAAAGTGTTAAGAACTAGTGGAAACAGCTAACGGGTAAGCACTGGTGGACAGACCTAGATGTTTACACCTATAGAGATAGAGTAGAAGTGAGGTCTTCAAGCTAAGAAAAGACTTTAGAAACATGCACACTCCAGGACAGCTGGATCCCTGGGAATGGGTGGATGAGACCACTACCAAGAATGAAAATGGAATGGGAGCAAGAAATATTTACATGTATTTAAGAACAATAAGAAGAGGACATCAGAGAGAAAAAAGGCAGAAACACACTGTCCTATTTGATACTATATAGTGATTTATACTAATTTAAAGAACAATTTAGCAATGCAAGAGTTAAAGAAAAATCTTTATTTTATAATTTCTAATGTGTAATAATTAGCCTGTCAGCTATAAAGTTAATATTCTGAGAATGTTTTATAAGATATTTAATAAAGATACAAGCACATTAACAATCTTAAAACAATTTTAAAAGACATTCAATGTAAGCAAAGATGATAAAAATCAAATTACACATTATGAATGTATCAACAATGTACTTTAAAAGTCAGTCATTTTATAATATGTAATTTTATTCAGATTAATGACAGTTATGAGCCATAACTGACATCTAAAAAAAAGTTGGATATAATTCAACTCTTCCATTACAATTTAAGGGAAAAATGCATTCACATATATTGGTTTACAAACTATAGTACCAACAGTTAGTAATCTCATCATGGAAAAAAATCATAAAATGAAATTTCTTTATTTCTTGTGAAAGGTTCATAAATATTTTATAGATTTAATGTCACATCAGTGACATATCTTATCCTATAGATGACATGTATCACCTCCATGAAATAGCCATTGTTACAAAATAAAGAGGTTTGTAAAATTCCAAAACTTTGAATTAGAAAAATCGATTTCAAATCTGAGTTTTACACTAATAATTCTATGACCCTATGAACATTACTTAAATTGTATGTGCTGCAATTTGTTCACAAATTGGCTTCATAACACTGATCTTACACTGCTTTTCTAAGAATTAAATGAGTTGATGGCTGTAAAGTACACTGTGCCGGCACAGATTAAACACTAAAAAAAAAAAAATGGTACATGATTTATTGGCAATACTAATTGTATTAGTTTTATATTGGGTAATGAATAATTACAAACTTAGCAGCTAGAAACAATATCAAACTCTTTTTCTTTTACTTTTTTCTTTTTTTCCATTTCTTAGTTTATAGTACTATTGGTCAGAAGTTCATTATGGTGTGGCTGGGTTTTCAGGATCTGAGGCTGAAATCATGCTGTGTGCTTGCTTGTGTTCCTTTCTGAAGGTTCTGGGGAAGAAACAGCTTCCAACCACATTCCGGTTGTTGACCAAGTTCAGCTGTTTACAGAAATGCCTTGTAAAACAAAGGTTCCCATTTCCTTGCTGACTGTCATGGCTCATCTCCTAGATTAGCATTCCCCAACCAGCGATGGGTGCTCCTATGAGAATCTAACACCTGATGATCTGAGGTGGAGCTGAGGTGGTGATGCTAGTGCTGGGGATTAGCTACAAACGTGGGTAAAGTTTCACTTGCTCTCTTGCCACTCATCTCTTGTTATGAGGCCCATATCCTAACAAACACGGACCAGTACCAGTTTGCCACCCAGGGGTTGGGAACACCTGTCCTAGAGAATGTCCTTCCCAAGTGACTCTCTCCAGCAGTGGAGAATCTCCTTCATGTTAAATTCCCTTTCCTATTTCAGATCTCCTAGACTTCATCTTTTACCTCTAGAAACAGATTTAAAAGTCTCATCTTAATATTCTATATACTGTGGTAGTTGCAATTGTCTTAATAACTGTCTATTGTACAACACTTTCAATCACTTAAAAATTACCCTTTCTTAGGTGTGGAAAAAAACTAATTATGATTAAAAACTTAATAAACCCCTCATGTGATTACACCATTTATGTTTAATTATACTTATACACAGGAGATGCAACATATTTATGGAAGTCTGAATTTCTAAAGAAAAGCCAGAAAAGCTAGACTATCATTTACTTGCCTGTTCATATTTTTTCAGAAACACCTTATCCCCCTGGTTTGTTCTGCACTTCCATAGTTGTTATCTTGAAAGCCAGCAAGTCTCTTTTAATTCCATGTGTAACAAGAAATATCAAGCAATTCACAGATTCAGATAAACTTCTGGAGTTTGAGTCTTCCACTAGAAAGGCACCCCAAAAAGGAGAAGTTTAATCAAAGTAACCCTAGGATAAATAGTTAAAGATCACTTAATTCCATGAATTCTCTTAGTAAAACTAATTATTTATATTTTATTTTTAAAGAATCTCTCATTTTAACTCATTTTTATCTAAATTGTGAACAAATCTCCACATTATGTCATATTAAGGGTAAGTGGAAAGCTCACCACTAATGCACACCTATCATAAGCCAGGTTTCTTTATGGGAACATTACACACATAATTTCACTTAATCTTTTAACATTTCTATGAATGTTAGTTATTTTATACCTATCTTATTTACAAAGAAACTGAGGCTCAGAGAATTACTAATTTGTACAAAAACCACTTAGTTAGAACTTGCTAGACGCCAGAATAAAAATCTAGGTTTATCAGACTCCAAAGCCTGATCTCTTTCTAAACACAATACTGCCTCATAAGATTAAGATGGGTCATGTGCAGTCAAAGAAAAATGAAGAAGTTTTAACCTAATGCATCTAGTAGATATGGTTCTTGCATTTAATAGTTCTTTATTGCTTTGGTTTTTATCCTTCTTCCAAGTGTCACATTCTTTAAACGTGACTTATAATAAGTCAACAAAAGCTAGAATTTATGTGACTGAATACATCATTGCATCATTAATTCCACAGATAATCTAAGTTCCAATTTATTATGTACCTAAACAACATGGTTTTCTCATTTCCTTCTCATTAGCTTTTCTTGAGCATAATAACAGTAAAAGCTCTGATTTACAGCAAGTAAGGGGTAAAACCAGCAGCATGAGAGTCAAAGATTCTGGATTTAGTTCACCAATACCCTAAGAGATTTTCTCCTAATCAATGTGCTTTACGCAGATCCAAGGCTAAGATATTTGTCAAAGTCAAGGCTCACCAAAAAATGTGATAATGAGCACCTCAAGCAAATAAAAGATTGGGGTTGTAAATCATCTTTTACCTTTCAGAGATTAATGATTACACAATTTTAAAAAATAAAGACCTCCTAGAGAAGAGACAGTCTCATTGCTATTCACTGTTTTTGTTGGATTTGGAAATGCTTAATTCCTGGTTGATCAGGCAAGGACTCTGGATAAAGATGCATCAGTTTGAATTTCCATTTTGTCACAAAATAACTGTGTGACGAAGGGCAAATAATTGGTCTCTGGTTCTCATTTTCTTCCTAGTACAGTGAGGATGATTGAATTATCTAACTCATGGGACTAATAGAGTATTAAATCATAGCTAAAGTGCTTAGCATATTACCTGGCACTCAAAACATGTTAGATATTATTTTAATTAGATTAAATATTTAGATAAAATTAATATTTTAATATTTAATTAAATAGTTTCTGCAACACAATTGAAAATTTAAATCATCCATATTAAACTAACATTTCATATTCTCAACATAGAAATACATTTTAGACTTACATTACTCAAGCTTTAAATACATTTTTGTAGTTTCTGTACCTGTTTCTATCATGTGAAACGAATGGCTCTTCCAGAGCTTTCATTTCCATGTTAGAATGCACTGCAATTCGCCCTACAGACAATAGAGTCTATAGATCCTTTTGTTCACAATTGTTACTAACACAGTCCCCAATTCAGTAACAATGAAGGCCACTGAATTAGTTCATTTCACTATATTAAGTCCAAACTCATTCTAAAGATTCTAATTTTATGTGCTACTGAATTTAAGGTTCAGCAGAGCAACTCAACCCATATATCAATCAACATTGTTTCTGAGAAGGATGACTCATTGCAAGGAATGCCAGAAGTATAAATCACTAAAATGTAAAGATGAAACTGATAGTTAAACGCATAAACTGTATCTGAGTGCTCCAAATAAGTGGCTAGGCAAATTACAGATGTGTCTATGTATTTTTAGGTTTATGATTGTTAGATTTGCATATGCAATCAATTGACAAATAGTGAATTCTATGTACTGTGCCAGGAACTGAGGACACAGTAGCAAACTAGAAAGACATGGCCTCTGCTCCTTGTCCATTTAATTTCACTCTCCCTGGCAATTACTGTCACAGAGGCTTGAGATTTAGGCGAATACTTCAAAAATTATCTCCTCTTAAATATCTGCAATTTGGGCTATGGCTTCATAGTTCAAATGGCAAAGCTCTTTATTCCTGGGAACTGGGAAAGAAGGCTTTAAAGGTATATCGAATCACTTGTGTCAAAAAAGCATAACAATTAACTTCATGAACATGCTATGTATGCTACACACAAAACACTGTTGCTGAATTATATATCTCGAAAGAAGATCTAATCTGCATCTCAAAGCAGTGTGTGTTATCTGTCACTACTGAAGATGAGTTACACCCTGAGAAATGAGTGCTTCTTACTAAGTATAATAATCATTAAGCTGCCAAATACCTCTAATTCTTCTACTTCTGAGTAAATGGTAGAGTTTACTTCCTTGACTCTTGAGCACGTATATATGGCTTCCTTTGAACAATAGAATGTGAGCAAGAATGATGTTAGGTAACATATGGGGAGAAGTTTCAAGTGACAATAAGCTACTGACCATGTTTTTTTTTTCCCTGCCACAGAAACCAGAAAAGTTTTGAATGGTGGGTGTCCATCAGCCTGTGACCCTAATGAGGATGGTGTATAGGACAGCCTAACCTTACATATCCAGCCTCAGTGGACAGTGTTCAGTTATGAGCAAGATAAATGAAAGACAAATAAAAGTTGGTTGTTTTACACCAAGAACTGTAGCTGCAACACAAACCAGTTAATTCAGATTAATACACTTGGTAAACAAATCTCTGACCCTATAAAAGTGAGAGCTGGCTCAAAATGGTGGTGCAAAAAAAGCTCATTTTTGAGGTTTTTGAGTAAAGTGCTAGTCAGATTTATCTGGTGACAGACTGATCTTACTATACATTTTAGTTTTTATGTTTAACTAAAAGGATACAAGTAGTGTACTATAAGAGAATGAAAGAAGACATCATTATTTTTATCCAGAAATTTGAAGACAGATTATTTGGTTTAGTGTTTGAACAACCTGAATCAAAATCAAAAACACTCAATGAAATGTAGGTTCCTGGGACCAAACTCAAACTAATTGAATCTTTGAGGATTTATTAAATTTGATTTTAACAAGTTTTCAACATATTACTTCATAACCTTTATGAGAAATTTTGGTTTAGTACCAGAGGCTACAAACTAATAATGCTCAAGTGTTTCGTTTGGGATGCATAAGATTTTTTTGTTTATATTTGAATTAGAATTGTTTGGCCTTTGAAAATTAAGAAATTTCCCATTAAATCAATATTTAAAACAATTTAAAAAAATAATTGGAATATCTGGTGGCTCTAATCTCAAACACTTATATGGCAAAAGTCAGATAAACTTAACTCCCTTCACACAAGAAATACGTATGCTCAAGTTCTTCAGTCTCCATAATGTCAACTCATTCTTTTATCTGTCCTGACCGAGAGAAGGATAAGTTTGGTCTCTTTTATCCTGCTTTCTAAATGTTGTTACACACACTGGAGATTATGCTCTAGAAAGTAGGGGGAAGAAAACTATTGAAGAATGTTGAGCAAAAGAATTACATAGTCAAATTTAATGAAAAAATAAAAATCCAGTCATATAGACAATAGGATAAAGCTAGGTTTATATATCCAAATGTTTTTTAAGGACAGCACAATATTCAATGTCCAAGCAGGTATGACCGAGTGACATTTTCTAAATGAGATTTCTGACTAAATGAAGAGGACGCACTAATAGGGAAATTGTGGCTAAGTTTCAAATTCTGTCATCAGTTTGATTTCAATTCCAATTTCTGTCACCAGAAATTTCAGTCTTGGATCACCAGATCTGCTATTATTAGAAAAGAAGATGAACTTCACATTTTTTTATTAGAAATATCTTGATTTATAAATTTTTAAGTTAATTATTTATATAAAAACAACAGCAAGCCAATCAATCAGGTGGATATCTGTGTATTACAGAAGAGCACAATTAGAGTCAGGAGATTAGAAAGAAGTAAAGAGAATTTGAAAAATTATTCTCAGATGGATTTTTAAGCTCTTACATCTTGACAAAATAGGGATACCATTAGCCATGCAAGAGAAACACAGAATGAAAAACAATTTTAGATAACAAAATTACTTCTAGAATTTAGTTTCTAGAAGTTTGTGAAATTTCATGTGTGAAAGAACAAGAACACAGTTCATCATGAGTCTATCCGTCTATTCAGCAAATACTATGATTACTATCTACCTCCTAGAAGCATTTCACATAGTAATGGGCTAGTACAGCAGACAAGGGATAATAAATCTCTGCTTTTAGAGATCTTAGATTCCAGTAGATGGAACACAAAATTACAGAACAGTACATTAATGCTATGCCAAATAAAGTAATGGACAATTTGTTCAACAGAGATGTGGGGTGTGCATGCGTGTTTGTATGTATGTGCGTGTATGTATGATAGTCAAAAAATGCTTTTAGAAAATAGAGAAATATAAGCTAGCACCAGAAAAGAGAAAAATGTTTTCTCAATAGAAGCAACAGCCTACATAAAGGCCCACAGGCTAGAGAAAGCCAAATGCATTAGAAAGTAAAAATTGAAACAAGGTCAGCAAATTCAGTCCACTTTGTGCAAGCTAGCTATATGTAGTGAAAGATGAGGTTAGAAAAGTGAACAAAGGTCAGAGCCCTTCTACACTACCTTAAGTGCTTTAGACCTGATCCTAAAAGTAATGAATGGTCATAGAAGGGAGTTCATCTGGGCAATAAAGGGCAAATTTACACCAGAAAACAGCATCAGGACTAGAGATCATCTACATATAGGCTAATATTCGAGTCTATATAATTAAATAAGATTGTTCTAAGAAAATCTTTAAAGTGAAAAACAATAAAAATTAAAACTACAGAACCTTGGGGAGCACATGTAAAAAGATAAAGAACCAAAGAATGAAACAAATAAAGAAAAGTAGAGGGACAAATAACCAGAAAAAGAGGAGTTTGAAGAGGAGGTATATCTATGTCAAACAGAGCAGAGAAGTTTAAGAGAATGAGCTTTGATGTGATGTTGCCATTTCACATGACAAATATCAAGAGAGTAGAGCAATGTTTAGAAAGGTAAACACTGATATTGGTAGATATAATTAGATACATTTAACATTACTTGACTTGTACCAATCACTTCCTAATCAAATTTTATTCAGCTTTAGGAGAAGCTCTTAGTTAAAATTGTCATGCAATGGAAGCACCTAGATTTGTACAAATTCCTAATTGCTAGAAGTTTGAAGAACAGCCTTTGTACTCTTCTCAACTGAACAGTCTTCAGGGGTTTAGCAGCCTTATTCTCCTAACTTGTATTCAGGCGCACACTCTGTCTCTTAATTTCTCTGCAATGAAGAAAAAAATGATCATAAGCTTCTATTCCAAGAACATTATCTTCTACTCTATTTGCCTTGAAACAAGCTACAAAAAGATATGAGAAACTGTAGATGAAAGGGACATTGCAGGTCATTGTTATAGTTCCCTGGTCTTCATGTTTTGGAAACATGCTTGTCCAAGGTCATAGAGACTTTATAAAAATAAATGTTTTCTTCCTGTATAAACTTATGTGTTTTTTTTAATGTTCTTATATACTACTTTGCTATTGCAGCTTCTGAACAAACCGAATCCCCTCTCCTAAGTGTTTTTAAAATTAAAATACAATTAGCTTTTTAATGAGTTAGGGTCTTCTAGGTTTATAATCTGTAAGGCACTTTGATGCAACCATTTATAATATTTTTAAAGGAAAATGACACTTTTTATCTGCCCAAAAAGAAAATTTGGAAGCATCTGAAACGTAACATAAAATGACTTGAAGAAAGAGTTCTATTACTTTTCCACTCTCAAGATTACACACGTGGTAGAATTTTATTTACCACAATATTACATTTAGATTTAAATTTGTTTTTAGAATCAATTATTTATACTAATGTAGTTCTTAACTTTCAGGTCAGTATTTCTTTCCCACAACTAGTTAACTAAACTATCTAACACATTTTTATGAAGCAGACTTCAAATACCACCATGACATCATTACAGGTTAGTATTAATATTTTCAATATACAGACACTAGGCAAGATAGCATAGAGGGTAGAAGCTTTGTACATTTCCTCTTATGCCCACACCAGGGTTGTGACGAAACCACAAAGCAAATAGCAAGCAGGGTCACCTGGACTCTGAATGAACAGATGCTTCACAACTAGGGAGAGAAATAAGAAATCACCCTGGAATGGTAGGAGGGGGCAGAGATGAGGGGCTGCCCAGTCCTACGAAAACTGAGTGAGACAGAGGTTACAGCAGCTATTCCTCTTAAGGGGACTGCAACTCAGACCAGACCTTTGCTGTGACCATCTTGCTCACTCAGCTCTAGAACTGGAGTGGCTGCTTGGGTGGTGCCAGGGACATACAGAGGAACACTGAGTTGTCAGACTTTGGAGCAAGGGCCAGAGAGGAGGCCTTCTAAAAGTGCTGCATGTACCTACTGTTCCTCTGTTAATCCTTCTTCCTCTAAGCGTGCAGACATAAATACTGCCATAGCTAAGACATCATCAAACTGCATAACAGAGTTCACTCCACCCAGAGAATTCTCTGAAACCCTGTCTCTCCCAATTTGTGTCCTTATCCAAGCCACATCCAGTGGTGTCTTCGACATGCCACGTGTTCCTCACTGGCAACACACACTGGCAGCGACGAGCCCACAAGAGTAGCCTCTTGAGGCAACTATAAGCACAGCACGGGTGACAGCCACCTGTGGATTGCTTGCTGACCCTTACCAGGTGGCTTTGGATGGGCACAGTCTGGTGCTAAACCTGGCCCGCAGCTGGATCTCTCTCAGGACTGTGTGTATGGGGCCCCACAGGACACTTACTAAACAAAGCCATGTTAATAAGACTGGAAGCCATAGGAGCTTTATTTAGTACATAGAAACAGACACAGAAAGGCAGACAAAATGTGGGGACAAAGAACATCCCACAGGAAAGAATAGAACAGAGCTCTGGAAAAAGATCTCAACAAAATGGAGTCAAGCAATCTAACAGATGCAGAGTTCAAAACACTGGTTATAAGGATGTTCAATAAATTTAGGGGAAGAATAGAAGAACTCAGTGAGAATGTTAACAAAGAGAAAAAACAAAAATGGAGATGGAAATTTAAAAGAGAATAGGTCAAAAAAAAGAAATACAATACCTAAGATGAAGTAGGTATATTAGAGGTAATCAACAGAGTGAATAAAGTGGAGAATCGAATCACAGATATAGAGGATAGGATAGCAGAGGACACCCAATCAGAATGGCAATGATAAAAAAAAAATACAAAAAAATGAAGATAATTTAAAGAGCTTATGGGACAACATCAAGCATACCAACATTTGCATCATAGGGGCACCAGAAGGAAAAGAACGAGAACAAAAAGTTGAAAATTTATTTTAAGAAATAATGATAGAAAACTTCCCTAAACTGGGGATGGAAATAAACATATAACCCTAGGAAGCATAAAAGTCCCCCAAAAAATGAACTTAAAGAGGCCTACACCAAGACACATTATAATTAAAATACCAAAAGTTAATGACAAAGAGAAAATCTTAAAAGCAGCAAGAGAAAAGCAGTTACTTACCCACAAGGAAACATCCATAAGACTAGCAGCTGATTTCTCAAAAGAAACTATGCAGGACAGAAGGGTTTGGCACAAAATATTCAATGTGACGAAAACCCAGGGTTTACAACTAAGAATTCTTTATCCAGCAAAGATATCATTTATAGTCAAAGAACAGTTAAAGAGTTTCCCAGACAAGAAAAGCTAAAGGAGATTGTCACCACCCAGCCAGTATTACAGGTATGTTGAAGGGACTTTTTTAAAAGAAGAAAAAAAAATGTATCAAAAATATGAATAAAAAATGGCAATAACTACATGTCTTTCAACAAGTACTTCAAATTAAAAAGAATTAAGTGCTTCAGTCAAAAGATAGCATAGCTGAATGGATAAGAAAACAAGACCCTTACATATTTTGCCTGCAAGAGACTCACTTCAGATTAAAAGACACACACAGACTAAAAATAAAAGGATGGAAAAAGGTATTTTATAATGGATCTAGAGGGTATTGTGCTAAATGGAGTAAGTCAGATACAAACAAATGTCATATGATTTCACGTATATATGGAATCTAAAGAACAAAATAAACTATAATCCAAAAAAAAGGAAACAAAAATAAACTCATAGATACAGAGAATATTTTAAGGGTTACCAGATGGGAGGAGGGTTGAGGGGTCAGTGAAAAAAGACAAAGGGTTTAAGAAGTACAAATAGTTACAAAATAGTCATGGAAATATAAAGTATAGCATAAGGAATATAATCAATAATATTGTAATAAATATGAATTGGGGCAAAGGGGTACTAGATCACTTTGTGAGTTATGTAATACAACTGAAACTGATATAATATTGTATGCCAACTGTAATTGAAAATTTAAAATGTTATTAAAAATTAAAGTGCAGGCCAGTAAAATAAAAATATTTTCAATATAAATATAAATATGTTTCCATGTATAGAGTATAATATAATTAAAATATACTGAAAACTGGATAGAGAAATTGTATTTAATATTATGAAGTATATTCACAGAAATTATGTTCAATCTAATTAATACTTACTAAAATTTTGTAAAGGCATATTGTAAGGAATAAATTTGTTTATAATTATACTTTGTAAAAAATAAGGCTTATCATTGCCATTTTTTAGGAACAGAAATGTGAATTCCTAATTGTTAAAAAACCAAGACAGTAATAATAACAACAACAGCAACAACATTTAGTGAGCATTTAAAGCATCTCTTCTTTTCATGCAGTATATTCTCCATAATGCCCCCTGTTTTATAAAGTGGTAGCCTCAGCAGAGTATTTTCTCACTACTGAAAGTGTAGTTTAAGGACCAGCAGCATTAGTACCCTCTGGGGGCCTACTATATGTGTAGACTCTATGTAAGCTCTGTAGAGACAAATTGAATCAAAATCTGCATTTTAAGAATCACCATCTTGGTAATTCTTATTCAAATTCAAGTTTTAAGTACTTCAGATATATTAATTCATCATTAAAACTGATATTGTTCATTTTACTAAGTAGGAAGTTGAGGCACAGAGAGATTAAGTACCTTTTCTATTAGCATTAGTACACATCATAGGCATCAGCAATAGCCACTGAATATCTAACACGTCTGTCTTGTAAGACATTCTCCATTTTATTTAGGGCAAAAATGTTCCCAACCCCGGGTAAGACACTCATTTTTTCAGATGCTCTCCTAGCAGGAAACGGCTATGAGATAACGGTGGAAATCAGCTGTAAGTGCTGGGAATGCTTATTATTCTGATAAAAGGAACTGATGGAGCTGGTGCCATCCCTTCCTTTATTCCAGGCTTAATCATGGGTATGATAACTGGAGCTGCAGCAGCCAGAAGTGAACACTAAGAAGAAGTGAAAAAATAAAGTCTGAGTTCTTGATGACATTGTTTTAATAACTCAGTCAATACTAGGAACACCCACCTTTTGTGAGAAAAATTAATTCCCACTGGAATCACTGTAAATTTCTATTTTCTGTTACTTTCAGAGAAAAACATCTTTAACTGATGAGTGCTACAATGATATTTTTCTTTCACCTATATTTTATTCCAATGTTAAGAAGCAAGGTTTTCTTTATTTCTAATTGGCATTCAATTTGCACTACAAAAAAAAAACACTTAGAATAATTACAACCTCTTCTAATGTCTTCAGACAGAAATATGTAAAGTGTCACAGCAACCTCTCTGTGAAGTAGAAAAATTGCAAAAATGACAGATCACAAAATGGTTCCCTAAAGGGAAAGGATCTGATAAAGAGACATGTGCTTTCTGCCTGACTAACTTTCATATCCACTCACTTAAACATGCACCTGCCCACTTTCCTTATCTGCTGATAGATTTTGCTTAACATCCCAGCTGTTTCAAGGCAGCAGCAACAGCAGCAGAAATTGCAGCTGCTCCCTGCAACTAGTGGCAGTCAAATATCTGAATGTGAGATGCCTGTATTAGAAGCTGTCACCAAAAATGACAAACACTAGATTAGGTGTGGCAGCAGCTAAAGGAGAGTGACAAAAGCTGGCAATTTCAGTGTAACAAGCAGAACTGCATTGAAATGTAAATATCTCCATCTTGAGTTAGCTAGTGGATCCCATAGGACTTTTCATCACCCCTGTATTTTACAGATAATAATGGAAAGCTTTAATGACCCTCTTTGTTAAAGCTATGAGTCATACCATCAGTTTGGTGGCAGCCAAAAACACCTTCAAGAGCCCTTCAAATTATCTGAGAAGCTTGAGAGAATGAAAGTTGAAATGAAGTCTACAACAATGTTCATTCGCCTCATGTTATCTTTTAGAATTCAGACATCATTTTCTGATTTATATATTTTAAGAATATTAAGTTTATTTTTGATATGTAATCTCTTTTATAAATTGTGACAAACTTTAATATAAGAACTATTAGAAATATGGTTCTATTTAAGGTTTTCCTGTTAGTTATCTTTGACCTTGTAACTCTGTAATGACTATTAAGGCAAAGCTACTCAAAATTATAACAGGATACTCAGTTTTAATTGCTAGTTATAAAGGGTCTTTACTGTTCTCTTAGAAATGTTCTAATGACAATTTCCTTTAAAATGGCTCTATATCCATCATCATTCCTTTTTATGACATTTTACCACCTACTCTCTTAAAATTCTAAAGCTTCTCCTCCTCTAAAATGTGTTAGATTATTATTTATCTACTCTACAAAGCAGAATCATGAGCCTCACATTTTTTGCTTCAATGATTATCCTCTCACATGCTCAAGACAACTAATTAAGTCTACCCTCCCATAGTCTCCTCTACTGGACCTGAACACCAGACTTGTAATTCCATTTTCTTTTAATTAAGACTTCTTCTCTTTTGTATCCAAATTTTAATCTTCCTCATAAAACCCAGCTGGCATTTTAGTACATTATTTTCTTTCTTGAGACTTTGGAGAGTTTCTTTATGTAATTTTGGTAACAAAAATGAATTTACTCTCGTTCTCTGACTATGGCTGATTTGCTTAATTCTATTGTAAGGGTTCCTAAAAAATTCATATTTGAAAAAAATTTGGAGTCTCCAATCAAAACATCTGATTAATAATTCAGCATATTTTGCTTCAAAATCTAAAATCTTCTTATGTGTAACTAGGAGTAACTGAAAACGTCTCTTTTCTTTCTAAATGTCTCCCATGACATTTGTCTTTGTTCTCCAAACCACTTCTTCAATTCATGTCTGGACATCTCTTCCTCACTGGAAAGCTTTTAATACATACCATTTTAAAAGCATCTGTTCCTTTTACTTTCTTAATGGAAGTCAAATGCTTCCACAATACTTCTAAAATACTTTCAATACCACTACGACATACATCTAAATAATGGGTTTGGAACTGCTATTAGGAGACATTTATAATTCTTAACTCTTTCTTTCTTCAATCTTCCTTAACCTTGTGACATAACTCTTATTCTCTACTCATAGAAAAAAATCCAGTTGTACCACTCATATCACATTCCTAAAATATTCCTGATTTGCTTAATTCTATTGTAAGGGCTCCTAAAAAATTCATATAATTGAAAAAAATTGGAGTCTCCAATCAAAATATCTGATTAATAATTCAGCATATTTTGCTTCAAAATCTAAAATCTTCTTATGTGTAATTAGGAGTAACTTAAAACCTCTCTTCTCTTTCTAAATGTCTCCTTTACTAACCATCTCCACAAAATAGTTGAAAATGGCAGTATGTTATTCTTGACATACATTTTTTCTCTGTGAATATCATATTGGAAGAAGAAAAAACTTACTTTTTGTATGTTTTAAAATTAAATTAGTAATACCTTAACTGAACATTTCTGCTAAGAATACTGAAATACTTAATACAGAAAGAATGGGACCACACATGCACAATCTTTGTGCTACATTTTGCATTCATTCCTTTAATTCATTCCTCAATATGCAAAAATAAAGAATTCTAAGAAAACTATATTTTATGATAAATTGACTTCCCTGATTTGATGAACTTCGATCTGAAATCTTTTAGATATAAACATTAATTTTATTATTTATGTCTCTTATTCTTAAATGATAAATCTGTACTTTGAGAAATAAGGATATATCAAGTTAAAGACAAGTTTTCAAAATTCCGTGTTTGTCAGGAACATTAAAAATTCAAAAGAAATAAACTAAATACTTGTTACACTACACTTCATGTCATTTGTTTATTTTTATTTTACCTGGCATGTCTAGTTATTATTGAATTTATCTGTAGATCAAAACAGGTAGACAAGGTAAGATAAGGTACACAATAAGTTTTCCTTAAAAAGAGAACTGAGAAGTATGAAGAAGCTTCAACTAGAATTAATGCTTCCCTTACTACCTGTGAGAATGCCATGCAACATAAATACTCTCACCATCCCTGAGACAGACACAGAAAAAACTGTTCTCTGATTGTTACACTCTTCTGTAGATATGATAAGTTTCAGCTTGGCAGTAAATATAAGAAATCACTCTTTCATTTCTGAGAGATTTATAGTTCAATAAAGATAATATAGGATGATTATACAGTATTCTTAATTAAGGAAGGAAAGAAGAAACCAATGTCTATAATTCTCAAAAGGCAGAAAGAGCCAAAATATGGGGTAATATGAATTTCTGCAAAGACTGGTTCTTGTTTATCACAGTATTTCCAGCATTTAAAATAGGACCCAGCAAATCCTTGCTCCTTAGTAAGAAGCAGTTGAATAAATCAGTTATGTTTATAGATACAGA
Organism: Macroglossus sobrinus; assembly: GCA_004027375.1. Lineage (NCBI taxonomy): Eukaryota > Metazoa > Chordata > Mammalia > Chiroptera > Pteropodidae > Macroglossus > Macroglossus sobrinus. The sequence goes on from PVKZ01000641.1 coordinate 345,116, forward strand.
ACTTGGTTAACTCCAATTATACGATATAAATAAAAGTGATTTTTTTACTTCTCTGAACTTCAATAGTATGCTCTTATAATAGGCCATGTGTTGTACCATTTTAAGTTCTATTAAAAATCATAATATATCTATCTTATCTGTCCTCCAAGGGCTTCCTTCTCTGTAGACCATTTACTTCTTTATATCCTACAGAGTGTCTGACACATCAGAAGCCTCAATACACATGTGTTAAAGAAGAGAATACTAGAATAATTTAATTTGACTCTTTCCATGTTAACACACTAAAAAGTAATGATTTTCTGACTGGTCAAGCTGTTCACTTGGCCATCGCCACTATCAACACAGATTTCTACAATGTGATTGAGTTGTAGCAATCAAAAAATAATACTAAAACAAATGGATCAGTCACATCTATGGTCCAATTTATGTCCTGTGTGTTAGAGGTTGAAAAAAGAAAAACTTGAATTGCACCTGAGCTTAAAAGTTAAAGGGCAAACAATACAATGAGTGAGGTATGACTATGCCTGAAAAAGCAAAAATAACAACCCCTCAAAATTATGACTGAGGGCATATCTTTCTAGCAGCAACAGCTGAGAGAACAACTGCTATTAATCAAAAATGTTTTAAGGTGAAAATATAAGTAGTATTCTTTGGTCACGCATTTCAATGATGTCACCTTGAATTTTGCTGGAGAAATGCTTTTTGGGAAGAAAGTTCCACCATCCAGTCTAATGTATATAATTGCTGCCATATATTCAGTCTACCTTTCCTCGAAAAGAGTCACAAGCTATATATTTAGTTACAACAACAAACAGAAAAAGTTCTGCAAAACTACCTTGCTCTAAACATTTCTGAAGAAACCTCTTACTACCATTCTCTGACAGGCAGTGGACAAGCAACATACAGCATTAGTGAGGGTATGCAGAAATGCTATGATGTTCCTTAGTCTTGCCATTAAATTTGTAAAAGAATCCTGAAATCTGAACAAAATATTTCTGTCTCTTATACGCTAGAATGCACTGTGATGAAGCCAATACTATTTTCATGTCAGAGGATGAGAAGCAGGACAGGGTTCAGATAAAACTGAAGGATATGACTTCAAAAGTCAAACCCAGTTTCCAGCCTCCCCAGTAGTATCCCGCTTTAGGCAGCCAATATCTTTCTGCTTCTATGTTTCATGCTTCTTACAAAATAATTAAATAAATAGGAAATGACAAACGACTTGATTTGATCATTTACACATTTACCAAATGCTATTTACACTCTTGTGTGAAATCACCCAACTAATTTCCATATTCTTACTCATACAATAATTAAAGGCAGTGCTCCCTGTGACCTTTAGGTAATTCAAGTGGGATGGAGAAGATCTAGTGATAGACACTGATCAAGTTTCTGAAATCTTCTATGCCCAGGGCTTATTCTGAAGGTTATCCTACTATGGACACTTTAGGGAATACCAGAGAGCTGAGTCAGAAGAGAATAGAGACTAGACTCTTTGGGAGCATCGGCCCCAATCACAGCTGCTGAATGAGTTGGAGAATGCCTAATATCATAATTTTTTCAAAAAAGGAGAAGACCCAATACCTGGAATTTATTATGCTCCCTCTATCTGAGACAAGAACTTCTTGATAGCTTAGTCTTTTCCTTTCTACTTGTCTTGCAACCAACTTTTACCTTTTTCTACCTTTCAATTCTACATAGAGATTTCAGTCTGTTCCTACCCTTCACCTCATATAATGCTATCAAGTATCAGGCATACACTTTACAGTTGCAAGACCCACAGTTTTGTTGTTCAAGTATCTGGCACATACCAGGTTAAACAGGTGAACATATTTTCAGTTTTATGTCTCTGATATCATCACAGATGTCATTTACTGAGTTTTTTATTCCATAAATGTAAATGTTCCTATACACAAATTCATTATGTTGAATTAATAATGCTAAATTATTCTATGTCATCATGATAATTATAAAGGTCAACAAATATGTCATTTATTTTGTGATAGATTTTGTTTTAAAAAATTCTGTACACACACACACACACACACACACACACACACACACAAAGGTATGTGCTATAAATTTATCAGTTTTTTAGAAGTCAGAGCTATTATAAATTTAAGTGAAACAATGAATGATGCCCTATATTGCATTCATAGTGGAAGTGGTGTAGTGGAACCACTGATAATATCAGTAATATCAATATGTATTGAGTTCCTACTCTGCATGTCAGAAACTGTCCAAAGGATTTAGATAAAAAAATTAAATCCCCAGAAACCCAATAAGTCACATGTTTTACTTCCATTTTACAAATAAAGAAACCAAAGCAAGAAGAGGTTGTGTAACATGCTAAAAGTTTTATAGTTAATATATGGTGGAAAAATGATTCAAATACAAAGGAGTCAGTATCCAGAGGCCTTGATCTTAACCATTGCTTTATAGAGTGATAAGATATTATTTGAAGGACAGATACCTTTTTAGGTCCTGGAAGTGATCATATTCTTCTGCATTAATCTCTGCCTACTGAATAGCTTATATTTTATTTTTAAAAAATTGAGAGTAGTAAAATTCATAGAAACATATATCTCACCACAGCCTGAGGATAAATATCTAAGAATGAAGTTGGAAACTGACCCTCAGAGCCTAAGTCTATGACCTGACATCATGTTTTTCATGGCTTTAAGCAGAAAGATCCCTCAAGTGTTTAGAGTATAAAGCAAAAACTCTGGGGAGAAAAAACTTCTATCTAGACAACTATCTCAAAACAGTTTTTTGAAATGCAGTTAAGCATAGTAATCAATCTAGATTTTCCAGACTAAAACTATAATTTAGATACCAAGCCTTGTCATTTCTAATAGATGTCACTGTGGAAGTTAGCTGTCATGAATATACAAGACCTGTTTATAAATTCATTTGCCAATGACCTCATAAAATTGGTTCAAAAAACAAATATTGCTCCTTGTATTTGGCTAACAATGTGACAGCCTCCTATGGAATTGTAAAAATCCATTAGTAGTACCACAGGGTCTTAGTTCCAATGACTAGAATGAAGACAAAAGAAAAAAATGAATTAGTTATTAGTTCTAGCTAATCTAAATGTATAGTCTTGGTAAATTAGATATCAAGGCAAACCAATCTCAGATTTCCAGGGTCAGAAGAAAGTAAGCCTACCAAATGAACAAGACCTCTCGATATTTTCTGTTTTTAAAAGATACTACTTCTTAAGCTGATGTTCTCCTTGAAGAACTCTCCTCTGATATTCCTAACAATACTAACACTTATCAACTGTATGTTGTATTATGTTCTCCTAAGAATTTTAATTAACTTTAGTCACACAATATCTTTGTGAGATAGAAACTTCTCCCATTTCACAGAGGAGTAAGTCAAATCACAGATGGAATAAATGAACCCAAAATCACAGTTAGGTCACAGTAGAATCACAACTACCATAAGTCAGGAGTTTAAGTAATCGATATAATAATTGTTTCAACTCATCAAGAACTCAGCCAAAAGTATACTGATGTTAATAGTGAAATTCCAGTGTGGTTAATTAAACAATAATTGCTCCTTTGCCTTTAAGAACAAGGTAGGTTATATAAGTGATTCTTTTCCTGGTAGCATACAAAAATAAAATAAAATGAATTAAAATTTATTAAATGAATATTTAATTGAGCACTTATTATGTACCAGGCACTGTATAGATGATTGGGGACCAAACAACAAAATTGGCAAAAATCGCTGACCTCAGTAAGCTTACATTCTAGCAAAAGAGATAAAAATAAGCAATTGATATAATGATAATAAAGAAATAAATGATCTTGTATTTATCTGGTTGGCCAGAGTAGGCCTTATAAGATGATGACATTAATGAATATGCAGAGAAGAGGACTGGCCAAGAAAAAAGCTCCAAGGAGTGTTCTGGTGCATTCAAAGAACAGAAAGGAAGCCAATGTGACCACAACAGCATTAGCAATAAAAAGACTTGTGTGAGGTGAGGTCAAAGAAAGAACAGGGAGACAGACAGATCATGCAGGTCCTTGGAGGCCACCACAAGAAATCTGGGTTTTATTCTGAATGAAGTAGAAATCTCTGCAGGGTTTAGAGCATAATCTGACGTAAATTTTAAAGAGGATCTATTATTAGTCATTAAATATCTTAAAATTGTATCACTCAACATATTGTATAAATGTTGTCATACATATGAATTCCAATTTACTCTCCTTTCAGAAGAAAATATTATTATTCTAATTTTCACTAAAAGTTACCAAAGTTCAGAATATCTAAGTAACTTGTCTAGAGTAGAATTTGGTAAGCGGTAAAAGGGTCAGAAAAAAGAACAATTTTTCCAACTAGTGGTCTAAAACTGATTATTCTTTCTTATATACTCATTTATATTAAAGTCACAAAGAAAAGAAAAGAGATTTAATATCCAGATTATGCATCAATAGATATGCTCAGTTTTATATATTAAAATTGTATCAAACCTGTATTTCTCTTATTAATTTCTGGTGCATAATAATACAAATACTTTCCCTGAACTTTCTATTTGAAATGACATATGAGCATTCAGGCTAAGAATTTTGGATGCAGAAGTAACCATAATGGTAATTTAAAATTTCAACAGTACATTTAGAAAGTTTTTCAGTCTTTTAGTTATTATTATTTATTAACTCTCTATTATATGCCAGTCACTTATTAAATTCTTTGCATATGTTGTTTTATTTAATATTAATTAAATACTCTAAAAATAGTACTATTTGTAATCCCATTTATGCAGGACAAATATGGACTTAGGAGGCCAAATATTGAAAGGTCACAGAACTGACCGATACTAGAGACAAGATTTTACCTAACTCTCCACAGTCTAAAGTTAAGTTCTCTTCACTAAACCACACCACCTTTCTGCAGCATGATGCTTAACATGTTGTTTCAACATTTCTAACTAAATGGTTAGCCAGATATGAGTAGCCCCATTTTACAGATGATTAACTGGTCATAGAAAACTTAATCAAGCAATCAACATTTATTTTATGGCCACAATATGCAAATCAATATTTAGATGCTGAGAGCACAGAGAATTCATGATACAATATTTTGTGTCAATGAGCTTGCAATTGTGTTAAAGTAACAAGAGACACATAAAAGGTAATAAGTAATCCAAGATAGTGCATAATAAGCAAATGAGATATAGAGCCACAAGTGAAAGAAATTTGAGAGAAAATTGAATCTGGGTGCTTCAATTCAATTAAGAAAAATCTGCACTAAAGAAGGTCAGTGTTGAGGTGGTCTGTAAAGAAAAAGTAAGGTTTAGATCACCAGAGAGAATGAGGAAAATAATTCCAGTGAGTGAAGATAATATGATCAAAAGCCAAGCGAGCAGATGTGAATGAATTATCAAGAGAAAATGAAAAGATGCATTTGAAGTACAGGACAGATGAGAAGGCAAGCTAAAAATGAAGCCAAAGAAGTAGATTTAGAAAACCTTGAGTGGCAAATCAGAAATCTAAGAGAGGAGGGAAAGAATAGATCTTTGTTGAAATGCTAGTGTGTGGCACCTGCTTTGCATACACTTTTCATGTAATCTTCTGAACAAAGTTGAAATGGAGATCTACCATGGCCATTTTAAAATGAGGAGAAACAGCTCGTCATTTAAAAATGACCAAGGCACAGCTTTTTGTGTGTGGATAGAGCAGAAATTTCAATCTAGATCTATCTGCTGCCAAGGGCTATACTCTTTTCACTACTCCTCACCACGAGTTACTGAAGGCAATGGGAAGACACCAAAGGTATCTGATCAAGAGAAAAAAGTGACATATGAAAAACATTGTAAAAATAAAATAAGACTAATATGATTGTGCGATATTATCACACGTACAATATCAGAACAAAATTGGGGAAAGAAGACACCAGGCAAGAAGAGCCACTTACTCTACTTCATTAACCAAAAAAACATGATGACGAGGATCTATATCTGAATCCTGAAAATGAAAGTAATTTTAAAAAATTAAGCAATATTACAAAAGAAAAATAAAGTGATAAATGGCAAAACTCATGTCCTGCAACAGACAGTTTCTACTACCAAACCATACACTCACAGCATAATTATTTCCCCTAAAACCTCAGAAACAAAATCCAAAGTCTAGCTCAAGTATTTTATGTATTTGAGGGCATATAATTTATTTAAAAGTAATAAAATCTATGGCTTAGGAAGAATGTCTGCCTTAGTGTAATCTACCTCAAAGCACCGTCATGAATTATGAAAGCCTTTTATTAGGCGTAGTTCTATTATATGAGTTTGGAAACAGCTCATTGCCATATATGTTAACATGAACAGTAATTATATATATTCATGTGCATTAGACATTGATTACTAAGGGAATATTCTCTTCCTTTTAGGTTTTTCTTTTAGAAAATTAAGTGTAGCTTAAACAGTTAAATTCACTCTGAGAAATACAATGTGTCATATTTCTAAACATGATTCCATCTCAGCATTTACTTTTAAAATGCAAAGTACTACTCAGGATTCAAGAAAAAACTAGTAACAAATAAATGGCTTAATCCTTAAAAACAAGTTTTTTTTCTGAATTTTTCTGACTCCCAGACAATGCTCACCATACAATTGTCAAACATATATAGAATAAACAAAATCCAAATATTTAGTCATTAAACATTTTTTAAGCAATTAGGTATTATAAATTGCCAACCTGGTAATAACCAGGCTAACTATATAAATATTTGATTAGTATCAAGTATTCGACTATTTTTTCTTAATTTTGAATTGTTAAACTAAACATCCTAATAAGTGCAACATGTACATGATACATGTGTACATATATATATATATATATATATATATATATATATACATATCTCATATTAGAAGCAATGAGTAACAATATTTTGACTCAGAATCCTATTAAGAATGGCATGCCTACACTATGTTCACCTAATCTCCTTAGTATTACCTAACTATGCTGAAAGATAATTAAAATTTAACATTTTATCCAAGCCTAATTTCCTGTACTTTTATGAATACAAACATATTTGTTTATCTAAGTTGAAAATGAATGTTTTAATTTTAAGTCAAACTGTGCCATAGTCTACTAATTTAAGCCTACAGCTAATGTATATCTAAAATCTCTTTGAAAATTTCAAGAATGCCAAACCTGTACTACATTTTAGAAATGTCACATGTATGTGTAAAAAAATATCACAAGATCCTAAGAAAAGTATGTACTGAAATACAACCCAGATACTCTTTTATTTATGTTCCTCTTTTCTGCATATCTGTACTGATGTGAAAACAGGCATCTGTAAAATGTAGTAAAGGAAACCAAAGATACGACAGAAACATTTCTGCCCAATAATGTTACCCTTTAATATACTGTAAGTTTGAAAAACTTAGCCATTATAAAAGAACAAATTTAAAATCTATTCATATAGATCTGGGCTTTTATATGACTTTAGATAGTCTATAAAAGATACATTAAATATATTATATGTGTGTACAGGGAATCACAGATAATGTTTATTTTCTACAACTTTCTATTATCTATGGTATTTTAATACACAGCAATGTGTTTATACATAAAATACATTAAAATATGATTATTAACCTTAACTTATAAAGGTATTATTTTGTGAGAGCTTTTTTTTTTTTTTTTTTAAGAAAAACCATTTTTACCTCCCAGTCCTGGTCTAAGACGATTATCGTAACCATCCAGAAGTCTATCCAGAATTCTTGTGAAGATGGTAATGTTATTTTTAGCTTCATCTTCTTGGATGTTAGCCAGCACCAACCTAAACAGATAATTTTACAAGCTGATACATATATATATATATATATGTATATGTGTGTGTGTGTTTCGCAAATGCTAACATGCTCTTCTTCCTAGATTAGAATTTTAAGTCTCCTTAAGGGAGCCATCCAGTTAGTGCCATCCATTTTCTTCCTTTTGTTCACTTTTATAAATACCAGTACGTCTATGGAGAAGGTAAACATACTGTGGAAAACGAATGCTAAATAATAGATTATTAGAAAATTTGTCGTCAAAATTATTTTAGATATCTAGCTCTCAGTATTGTGTGTAGACTACTTATTTTTTTCTAAATTCTATTCCTTAGAATATATTATGATTGTACATTATGACATGCAGATAATATTAGTAATGCTATTCTGTGTTTAGAAAGGTATGATAACCAAAGGGTTTCCTGAAATTATTCTTCAGTGATTTGCAAATTAATTGGGAAAAAAATGCTTTCTTGAAAGCACAAAATTCTCTATCTTCCTCATAAATGTCTTTCTTTTTTTTTTTCCTTGTCTTTTTCTCTTTTAAACCAAACTGATATCCTTAGTTTGGGTATACCTCCACCCAATGGCCAAATGCAATATAGACATCAGGAGAACTTCACTGGCTGTGTTCCAGGCTCCACTGTAGCTAGAAGGTGGAGGTGGGCTCTGAAAGGATCAGTTGCATACACATAGCAGCAGAGCGCCTTGAAGGAGACCCCTTGTAAGTGGCCTCTGAGGAGAGTGATAGGGGTCACCTAAAGATTCAAATGCCCAGAAACTTTTGCATTCTTGTGTGATAAATTTATGGAAAGAACAAATGATCTTAAAATATTGCCACAAGAGGGTTAGGAACAGTGATTTTCTCCATTATTTCTCCATTAGAAAGCCAAAGACCTGATTTTGTGGCATCCAACAATTTGGTACAGAAGCAACTGGGTATATAAACAGAATGTCCCTTTTCACTGCCATTCCGCCCCCCTCCCCCCCCAGAATGATTCAGAGATTTATACTATTGGCCAAAAAAAGAATATTTTCTATAACAGAATAAAATACTGGCATGAACATTACTGGTAAAATATAGAACAGAAAACTAATAAAAGTAAATACATTAAGCACTGAAGATTTTCAGTGTTACTAATTGACCATGGTTTGTTCACTACTTTAAAAGAAAAAATTCTGTGTAATCTACATTCTGATCAAGATGTATTGTGTAAAATATCATGGACAGAGTCCATTTGTATGTAAAATATTATATGGCTAGTAGCTAAAAACAATTATAATACATCAAAAACTGGTAACCAAGTTAAAATAAATATTCACTTGAGAGCAGTGAAAATATTAAAATGCCAATAAGAATATAAACACTAAAAATTATATAAGCAAACTAGTTCATACTTTCAGTCTCAAAAGTTTCTAAGTTGCTTTAAACTAATTTTAAAACTAATCACTAAGGTAGTCATAAAGTTCCACATAGATATTTTCAGTCAAAATTATTTTTTCATCACATGTCACATTTTCTTTCTAAAGTTAATATTAAGATGTTAAATGAGATTTTTTCCAATTAAAATAAGTCTTTAAAATATTTTTTCTCAATTCTAGAATATATTTTTATACTTTGAAAAAGTATAAAAATTGAAAAAGTATAAAAATTGAAAAATTACTTAAACAGGAAAAAGAAAAATTAAAAGGCAAATAAATATATAATAAAGATTGTTTTCCAAAAATGGAATGGCCACATGAACATTCTTACAAATCTTTTATGTTTAAACTCATGGTATTTTGACAACTTATCCTAAAGGCAATAAATAAAAGATACCCATTGATTATACAAATCAGCAATGACTATAAATATGATGAAATTGCTAAAAACTATAAAAATTAATTTCATGTTTGTAGAACATAAGCAAAACAAAATTAACCACATGTTTAAAATAAGTACTCTTTATGATAGTAACCATTTTAGAAATATAAGATCTCCAAATCAATAATATAAAAAGTTGATTAATAAATCAACCTTTTACTTTATTTGTGATTGTGAAGTTGTATACTACCTCCACCTAGAGGTTTAAGGCTTACATATCATTTGGGTTTTCTGTGTCGACTAAAAGAGCCAAGACTATAAAAAGGAAAAAAAATTAACACTCAAATCATTTTAGCTTGCGCTTTTTTGTTTGACTTAAAAGAAAACTCTTGACTTCTTTACCGAATATTGGTGGTATTATAAGTGCGTATATCTTAATCACTTCAAGTCCTTGCAAGAACATGCCAATCAAAGGATATTGTTTTCTTTAGAGATTTTTCAAAAGAAAATATTTCTGTTTACTTTTGTATTTATAGATAAAAACAAGAAGCAGCAAACTTTCTTATTGTCTCTGTCACTTCATAGTTCAGTTTCCTAGTACAACCTTTTTCTATTAGAAATAGTTTTCCAAAATACTCCAGCTTCTCAGAATTCTCCCCTGCATTGATGCCATTCAAGAAACACATCGTTAGCCTGAATTAAAAGAGTCATATACAATAAATATCTGACCTCGCTGGGTCCCACATCAAGAAAACAAGAAGCATCAACCGCATGTTGAAAATGTTCGATCTTGTCTTCATCGCCTCTCTTTTAAAGCTATGAAAGATAAACAAAATACACTGAAAATTAAAGTCAGTCCCATAATTCAAAAAGCCCAAAATATTCATTTATATTTAAAATTAGAGTTAAAGCAACGAGATTATTCCAGTGGAGTGAGCGTAGGAGTGATGATCGGATAGGGATTTTTCCCCTTTCTTCTCCTCCTCCTTCTCCTCCTCCTCCTCCTCCTCCTTCTCCTCCTCCTCCCTCATCCTCCTTCCTCCTCCTCCTCCTCCTCCTCCTCCTCCTCCTCCATCTTCTTTTTTTTTTTGACAGCCAGATGATCAAGTAATCAGACTTTGCTCTGCCAGTAACTTCCCCCAGTTCAATCGTCAGCAAACATTGTTTTGTGCTCACAAACGTAATAACAACACATGGGACCCTGAACTGACATATGAGCTAGAGAAGAGAATGGGTTAGAGAGGAGAGTGGAAAAAAAGGGGAGGAGAGATAGGTTCTTCATGCCACAATCCCCTCAAGCAAGACCGCCCCCGCAACCACAGCGAGAAAAGCAAGGGGGGGCAGCAGCCCACTTTTTCGATTATTCTTTGTGTTATAGTGAGCTACAGTCCTCATGTCTTCACTTCTTCACTCCCTCTAAAATAATATAAAATACAATAAAAAAATAAAATAAAAATCTCCCACCCTGCCCATGCACAGTTGCCCAAGGCCACGTCTTGGAAGCAGCCAGCTAGGTTCGAATCAATTGCTGCGAAACGACGCGTTTGACAGCTGTTCCCGAGCCCACGACAATCTCGGCAGGAGCGCAAGACTCCCGGATCCAGCACCAGCATGCAGGCAGCGGCAGGCACGGTGTGCAAAGTTGAAGACTATAAAAGGGCCAGGCTAACTGGACGGGCGAATAGGAGCTTATTGTACTTGCAAATATGCTTCTGATGATGGGTATCGAAATTTATATACATAATTTTTTTTAATGTGCTGAGGAGGAGGGGGTGACCTAAACCTCCTCGGTTTCCAGGGAGCATGGGAGAGTGGGGTGAGGGAGATGAGACATGCATGGGAGGAAAAGGCAAATGGAAAAGGTTCCTGTCGGACCAACATGTGCAACCTTACCTGAAACAGCAAGCAGAATTGGGTGTTATGCTTCCTTTGCCCTGATCTCGAGAAGACTGGAAACTTGAGAGAGAGAGAGACAGAGAGAGAGAGAGAGAGAGAGAGAGAGAGAGAGAGAGAGAGAGAGAGAGACAGAGACAGAGACAGAGACAGAGACAGAGACAGACAGACAGACACGGAGACGGAGACGGAGACAGAGAGAGGCTGACTGCAGCAGCTGGGCGAGCGAGGAGCGAAGGGCTGGTGAAAGCCGGAGAGGAGCGCGAGCGGCGGTGGCAGCGTGAAGAGTAGAAGGAGGCGAAGGCGACCGTAGTGCCGGTGATGGGCGGAGGAGGAGGAGCAGGAGGAGGAGGGGGGCGGGGAAGCGTTGGCAAGAACCAGTGGGTGGGGGGACGCGAGCGGAGGCACGGTGCGCGCAGGCAGTGGCGGGCACGAGCCCCGCGCCTGAAGGAGGAGGAGCCAGGCCTGGGAGGAGGGCTAACGAGGTTCCCGGGCACGTAGGGACCCCCAACCCCGCGCTGGATCCCGAGTAACTGCCCGCCAGGCACCTGCAGTTGCACAGCTCCGGGCGGCGGCTGCAGGCGCTGGGGTGCTCCTGAAGCATCGCTCCCGAGCATCCACGCGGTGCGGGAGGAGCGGAGCCCACGCGACGCCCGGAACTGCACCCCGCGGCCGCCCGCCGGGGCTATCCCGCGGTCCCGAGGTTCCTGGGGGGCTGTCGGTGGGTGTGGGTGAGGAGCTAGGAATGCAGTGATTCGGTGTTGCCTTAAGTCCACCGGGCCGCGCCCTGCCTCTCGCCCCCCTCAACATCTCCGGTTCTGGAGCAATGTGGCTGCGGAGGAGAGGTAAAGAGCTAGGGTTCCAGCTGGAAGACAAGGGGACTAAATCACGCCTTTACTTAGTCATCAGCGCATCCACGCAGGACCAAGTTTAATACATGTTCGTGGAATCAGACAGCAGGAAGTTTCTTTGATTTCTTGAGCTAGCGCTTTCTCTCTCTCTCTCTCTCTCTCTCTCTCTCTCTCTCTCTCTCTCTCTCTCTCTATATATATATATATATATATATATATATATATATATATATATATATATATATATATGTGTGTGTGTGTGTGTGTGTGTGTGTGTGTGTGTGTGTGTGTGTGTGTGTATTCCTTCATACTCCTGCTCTATAATATCCGTTTGCAGATTATACTCCTTGGGAAACCTCCCGCTCACACTCAGCAATTCTTTTTGCCCGTCTCTTTTAAAAGGCGGCCTCTCTACTTGGTGATCAAACTCAAACAACAGCTCTAAAAAAGTTGACATTTCTCCAGAGCAAAATTGTACCTGCTGTGTTTCTTCTAGCTCTGTGATTCTTTCTCCAGGTTGTGTGAAGTTTTACCCCTTTAAGGGCTTTCCCCCGCCCCTCCTGGCAAATGAACCTGTTGTAATCCCAGTCTCATGGTATATTTTCAGCATTGTGTGTTTGATCTGTCTCATTTCTCTTCTATTTAATCTGAGATGATAAAATTTAATCGTGAAACTTGAACAACAAAAAGACATTTCCCTTTTTGTATTGCACATGAGACAAAATGTTATGTACATCCTACTAAGGCAAAACAAAGTAGGTGTTTATTTCTTCAAGAAGTTATAAACTTTAGACGATTTAAAAGGGAAAAAAATATAAGTATACTGATACGTTTCTGTCACACTATATTTGGAGTTTATAAGTGCCAAAACACTTCAGTTTGGTTAGTTATAAACCAAAAGTTCAGATGTTTTTCCTGGATGATGCAGTTTTCATAACAACAAACACTGCTAATCTACATAAATTTTAGCTTTGCTTTGAAGCTAGATGTGAGGAGTGTAAAACCTTTACATCGCAAATATTTCAAGCTGCTTTTTTTAACCTATTTATTACCCTTTTCTGAATGAGCATTTAATATGCTACACGTTAAACAAAAATTTACTCTCCTATTTAGCAGGCTCTGTGAAGAATGGAACACTACCCAGCTTTCTCCTCTACCCTTAATATTCCCTTCCTGACTTGCCCATTGCAGTCTAATGGACATTCACAAAGATTAAAAGCACGCCATTTAAAACCTTGCAACTAAAGGATCCAAACATCTTTTACTTGGTGTATACACTTTATTTGCTACTGTATTTTCTTGTTTTCCATTTCTATGAGACTATCTTTATTAAGATTTTTATCACTTTGCCATTTATATTACTACTAAATTGTTTATTTTTTGATGATGAAAGTTGAACAGCATATTATTTCTTCCCAACCTTAATTGCTATGCTCCAACAGCATTTTTCATTTATGAATGTCACAATTTTTATAAATATCTTCATAGATTACTCTCATACTATAGTTTTCCCCTGGATTCTAATGTCAATTTATGTATTTTAGCTTAATTGCTTTATTTCAAAATTTGTATCTTCTGGAATTGTTTTTCAAAAATTAGCCTTATTAAATTGACATCCTTATTAAATTTTCAATCTCATTGCTATATAACCCATTTATATGTAGCTTCACAAAGTTCAGACTATTTTGGATGACTTTTTTCCATTTAGATTTTTTAAAATTGTATGTTAGTCTATAGATTTAGATATGCACTTATTTGAAAGAGACTCACAAAAATTAATTATAAAACCATGATTTTTAGTTTTACCCCACAAAATACTTTATAATTTTATTGCTATTGGATAGCTATGACTTAACTTCAAAGCACTTTTTAAAAATTGGAAATCAGAAAAGCTGATTGCAGTGGACCTCTACTTACTGCTATACCTAAACTAATATTTTATTCTGTAACTCGTCCAGTCAAATTTTTTCTAGGATAGTCCAGCTTCCCCAGACATCTGATAATTGTAGCCTGATTTTTTTTTCTCCCTTCTATGTGATGGAACACAGTGAGCTGCCTGAGATTTGAGAGCCAAGCTGTGTCAGTCATGACTAAGCTCTTCTTACCCACTTTTTTTTGAAACATGTCCTAAGGCAGCCAGTTCTGTAGAATTGACAACTAATTGGTTGCATCTAAATTCATTCCTGCCAAAGCTAGTTCAAACCTTCTATTTGAACTAGTCTGAATAACTCTCCCACAATGTGGATTTGGGGTGGGGAGGTCATGTTTTAGCTCTATCCCCCAAACTGAAATCTCTTAAAGAGATTTCCACATGAGGAACAAAAATAAAAGAAAGATGAAGAATTGGGGTATCTTAATTTTGTCTGATTTTTCTTTCCTTATGCTTTACAATATTGTACAATTAAAAAAATTCACTACAAAACGGTTCATATTTTTGAACAGATATTGTGTAGAGCTTCCTTTGTTCCTGTCCAGACTTGGCATCACTGCTCTAGGGAACTACTACTCTGTATAACCTATGGGACTTGAATCTTTAAGTTCTATAAGATAAAATGTATATATAAGAATATAATATATATATATATATGGATTTAAATAAGAATAACATTTATAGAATACATTTCCACAAAATGCACTTAGTCTCACTGCCACATATTTTGATCATAGTAATTCTTACATACTTTTAAGTATCAGAATTACTTCAACAAGAATAGCATCTCACTGTATTTACAAATTTTATTATATCAACATGTATTCCATAAATAAATTTACATATACTTTACATAATTCCTTGTGTGAGTCATTTATTCAAATGAGAATATAAACTGATGGGGAATTAGGAAATAAAGCATAGATTATTCTCTTTTCACAGAATTAAGTATCTTGTACTTTTATGCAGAATGCTTTACTAATTTCAAAATATGCTTGTATTGCAAATCTGTTCTTACATATTCACAGTTAGCATTCAAAAAAAAAAGAAGAAAGGAAGGGAGGGAGAGAGGGAGGGAGGGAAGGAAGGAAGGAAGGAAGGAAGGAAGGAAGGAAGGAAGGAAGGAAGGAAGGAAGGAAGGAAGGAAGGAAGGAAGGAAGGAAGGAAGGAAGGAAGGAAGGAAGGAAGGAAGGAAGGAAGGAAGGAAGGAAGGAAGGAAGGAAGGAAGGAAGGAAGGAAGGAAGGAAGGAAAGGAAGGAAGAAGAAAAAGCTGGAGCAAATATCCATTTGGTAATTCTCAAGTTAAAACCACGGCTTATTTAAGTTTCATTTTTTCCTGTAAATTGAATTTAGATGGAGGGTTCCAATATGCCCACTAGGTTTCAAGTTTCTGAAAGAAGAAAGAGCTGGAAAGGGGGAGTAATTAGCCTTATAAACAAATAATTCCAAAACTACTCTGTTACATTAATGTATCTAGGTCACATTTCATTAGAGCTAAATATATCACATATACTAGCTCAGATAAACTATGCATATACATTCTTCAATCCACATAACTTCTGTTTATAAAGTAATATTATAAATCCTTATCCACCTTGTAAATCAAATATATAATGCATTCAGGATACTTTAAAGTCTAACTATTTATATCAAGCATATACAGAGTAACTTATAAGGAAACTTTTGCCTTCCTTTTGAGAAATTATATATAGAATTTATTTTCAGGTTATTTGATTGTTTCCTAAAACAATGATAATAATTTCAGCCCCAAACTCTTTCATTGGAAAGTATACTATGCATGCCACTGAAGACTAAACTATTATATAATTAGCAGCTTTTGCCTGTGAGGCAGGCATTGTAAATATTAATCAAAGTAGTAAAAATAATAAAATAAATGTATAATGTCTTCTTTTATATAACAATGTAGACTTCATTCTAAATACTTTATATTAATTTAGTTAAATATCACAAGAGTTATATTATAATTTCTATTACACTGATGAGAAACTTTAGGCACAGAAAGCTTAATCTCGTTCAAGGTCTCCCAGGGGTGGAGCCAAGAGTAGAGCCCAAGCAATATGTTTCCAGAACCTCCATCCTTAACTACTATACTCTACTACCTCTATGTTATTTCATGAAAGCCAAAATTCTAGCTTCTTATGTGCAGTCTCACAATGGAAACTTTGGATGAAATATTTAGCTATTGATGTGTTGGTGTTATCATGGTAGTGTAAATCTGTTAATAACAGCCATGTATTCATTTAACAAGTCTTACTGAATGTTTGCTTTTTACAAGATACTCTGTTAGGTACCATTCTAAATATAATGACGATTATCGCATGTTCCCTACTCTCAAAGAGCTTACAGAAAATTCAAAAGTCATAAAATAATATATGACATTAATTGCAAACATATTAAAGACCAAGGACTATACATGTACTCTAAAAATTTATTTTCAGAACAAAACTATTTCTACTAAGTAGTAAAATATAATTAAAAAAATATAACATAGGGAGTTTTTACTTTAATTAATAATTTACAAATTGAATTATTAACATATAGCAATAAGTGGATGATGATGATGATGATGAAAAATATGATTAAGTAGTTTCTATGACAAAAACCACTAGGACCAAGAATAGGAAAAGTGTATGTCTAGAATGAAAAAAATATCTACTTTACATAGATATTTTCCAAATAATAAGATCTCATCATGCAAAATTGTGCAGAAGAAGCAATAACAATAACAACAAAATCAGAGAACAGAGGGAGTCCAGAACCTAATTTGGGCCCATTTATGTACTTCCTAGGAGGCATAAGAATGATCCCAATTGAAGGATTATTCCAATAGCATTATTTTTAGTATTAAAACTCTTTCATCTTGGAAGAGAAGATATATGTATTCTGAAGAAATAAATGAAAGGGTATGAGAATTTCATGGTTAGTTCAAGAGACACAAAAGAGAAAATAGAAACCAATTATTTCTAAAAAAAAAGTGAATAATACCATGGAAAATTAATTATGGATATTAAATGATTTTAAATAACAATATGTAGATTATTTCTCTTTGCTAGAGACCTTTTTAGTATTTGCCAGAGTAACTTTATCATAGATTTACAATAAACAATTGAAGAATTATTTGTAGAGTTGTACACTTTGGAATGTAAATTGGAATCCTTGGTACCAGACTTAAAAATGCCATGACCTTAGGTAGTCTCAGCTATAATATTCTGGTAACTCTCAAAGCTCTCTCGGTCTCTAATAGCTCACTATGCATTACTGGTAGACATCTTTTCTCAAAAGGTATCCATCTGGTGTTCTTTGTCTTATCACCATCCTCCCACCAAAATCCTGAAACTGGGAGTCATTCTAGATTATGTTTTCTCAGTATCTTGCCCCCCGCCCCAACATAAACATCTCACATACACATTTGCTATAGCTGAGCAAAATACCTTCTTTATATACATTACCTGATCCATTCAATGCATTCGCAATTTCATAGCCTCAGCTCTGTCTTCGCTTGGGCTATTACCAATAAGCAGTATCAGTAAGCAGTTACCTGCTAACTAGTTTCTCTCCTCCGATCTCAGCCTTTTCTAGTTGGTTTTCCACAGAGGCATCAAGAGTGTTTCAAAACTAATTTGATAGTGTCACTGGGTAATTTAAAATCCTTTCTTGATAAAAGTATAAGGTGCAAACTCTTTTGCATATCATACCTGACCCCTGTTTATATCTCCAGCCTCAACTCTGCTCTTTTCATGGATACCTTATCACATACACATCTATAATCAGCATTCATTTCTCAATGTCATTCTATCCTCTATAAATGAAAATGTTTATGCTTCTTTCAACAGCCAATGGTTTCATACCTCTATGCTTTTGGTTCTCTTTGCCTCTTTCAATTGGAATTCCACTTTCATACTTTCTACATGATGAACATTTCAAGCTTCAGCCCTATAAACTATTTCTTACTTTTCCAGATAAAACATTCACACAGAGCCTGATCTGAACCATCTTTACCTTCCAAGTGCCTAGCACAGAATCAGATGTATATAATCTTTCAGGAAATTATTAAGAAATAAATGAAAAAAAGAATGAATCAATGCATGAATGAACAAACTAATGCATAAATAAGAGAATACATGAGTATCTGTGCCTTCATATGTATATGAGAACCA
The DNA here is from genome assembly GCA_004027375.1 of Macroglossus sobrinus. Classification (NCBI taxonomy): domain Eukaryota; kingdom Metazoa; phylum Chordata; class Mammalia; order Chiroptera; family Pteropodidae; genus Macroglossus; species Macroglossus sobrinus. The sequence goes on from PVKZ01000641.1 coordinate 363,561, forward strand.
CAGTACTTTCTCCAGAGGAAATGAAATGCAAAAGAGAGTAGTGGTTCAGTTCTCAGATTCTGGTAATAAACACAGGTTCAAATAGTACTTCTCTACTTACTCACTATGCAACCCTGGATAAATTCTTTTACCTCACTATGATTTGTTTCACTTATAGAATAAATGTAATTGTAGAACCTACCTCATATAGTTTGTGCATATTCTTCAAATTGATGTATGTACATATAACAACAATTGGATCATAGACAACAGTACATGAAGTTTGTGGATATTACTGAAGGATTTGAAAGCTGTTAGTCCACTGCCTGGACATTTAGTACATGACTCTTACTTGCAGTCCTCACCCTTAAATTAATTGAATCTTTTCTTTTATCTTTTCAAAATGTTCCCATCCTTTCTTTTCCACTGACATTCAGGTGCCCGGCTTGGCAGGATAAATGGTCAGAGCTCTCATCATGAACCCGCATTCTCATTATGTTGTCTTACTTTTGTTTCTACATAAATACATGGTTTCCCATATGCATTCTCTCTCTCTCTCTCTCTCTCTCTCTCTCTCTCTCTCTCTCTCTCTCTCTTTTCTCTCTCTCTCTCCCATCTTTTCTCCCCTGTCAACTTTTTAATATACCAAGCCCTCCTTTTTTATTCCAGTTCAGCCTGCGTTTTCATCTTTTGTTAGTTCTCTATTGTTTCTTTTCTCTCATTTGATAATAATATTTATATATATCATAGTCTGTGTTTGTGCCCACACTTGTCTTACAGAAAAAAAAATGTGTTTGTAAGAGTACATACAAATAAGAAAGGTCTATTTAGGCAAATGGGGATGTGAGTGCCTGTACTCAAATTTATGAGCATCTCTGTCTGTGTTTCTGTGTGTAGGTCTCAGTATAGGTCATGCTATTAAATCTACCCAAGTGTATTTTACTGATTCATATGAATTAAAAAGATAAGTCAAATGACTTTCTTTTTTGAACTGGCTATTGGTTTGCTTGCAATGATTATTTATTTCTACATGTTGGGTCTTCTACTGAAGAGACTCCTATCTGTAATATCTAGAGAGCCAGTCACTAATCAACATAGACTCTTCTAGCTGCACTCCTAGTCATACTCTAAATTAAAATATGGTTACTAATTGCTCTTCTTTTTTTTTTGTGACTTCCAGGTGTCCAGTATCCTCATGCTACTCCGTTAGGAATTAACAAATTATTCTTAAAGGAATTTTTTTTGAAGGGAGACATTTTAAAAGAGACTTATGACAGACATTAGTGCTGTCCAGCAAATACTATCAATTACCAGCCTAGGTGTATCAACATATTGAATTTCCTCTTTCTTTGAAATTAGAGGTGGTAGTAGAACTTTCTCTGGTCAGTGAAAAGTAAGCAAAAGAAACATGGACCATTTCTAGATGGAGGCTAAATGAGGGAGTGTCAGATTCACCATGCTGCCTCTTTCCTGTTAACCAATTGTGGCCAGTGATACTCCAAATGATAGTCACTCAGTGGTTTCTTGAGTAAGGACAATACAGTCAGAGTTTCTAACTGACCTGCACTGGACATATAGCATGTACTAGTAAGCCTCTGAAATTTAGGATAGTGTTTAACCACAAAATAACTTGGTCTATGCTGACAGCTAAAAAATGAAGATAAAGAAAATTTTGTTGTGTATGTTTTTTAAATACCAAATATTGAATGATGATGGGGCACATATATTTTCTGGTAGGAGAGACTTTCTTAAAAATCCTGAAATCACAGTATATAGTCACTTGCCTGACTCTGAACCAATTGAATTCTTTAGTCTTCAGTAACATTTGTGCTATGTTTCCATCTCTTAATAGTTTTTCACTTTTTCTTCACCTAAATATCCAGAGGGTTTGAAACCATGTCTGAGGTGATTCTTAATAGTAGTGATGAGGATGAAAAGGTTGTATTCGGTGAGGTCCAGCAGGAACTTCCATTACTGAAACATCTTACAGGTCCCAGAAATGGGATAGAAATGATAGAAAGAGAAAGGCTGAGAAAGAGTCCTGACTGGCACAGCAACTGCTAATATTAAAGAGAGATAGATAAGAAAACTGGTTCTAAAGAGGAATTCATGTTAGAAATATAATTCCATATTTCTTCTACATAAAGAAAAAACAAAAGAAATTGACTCTGACCTAAATATACAATGTGAATATTTTAAAACCATTTTCAGAGATTTCTAAGAAGGTAGAAAAGCCAGTTAGTCATGGATTTTAATACAAATTCACTTGTCACTACACAATTCACTGGAGCAAAAATTTCTAGATTCAAACTGCTCTTATCTAGTCAATCAACATCATTCAAATACAAACAAACCATTGCAACAATTTAGCATTCAAATATGAGAAGAGAAATATACCTTATTATTAATGAGCTCTTGTGGGACCAGAAACTGTGACTTGTCTCTCTTTATCCATCACCATGCTTCTTATGGTGTAGGTACTCAGTAAGTATTAAGAGAAAGAAGAATACATAAGCTAATAGATAAATGAGTAAATTACTAAATGAATGCAAGGATGTGTCAAAGAAGTTATAAATGTTGTTCACTGTAACTCATTTGTTCTGCCCTTATTTATACTGACCCTTTTCAGGCTGGCCTTGATGTAGTAGTCTGAATGATCTTTGCACAATATAGATCTGCAACTTATGACACTGAATAACTTAAAATTGTTTAGATATTTCTTATTTCTCATAAGGTCAAAACCAATCTTCTTATCACGACCAGAGGCTTAGGTGCCTTGACTCCTGCTTGGCCTTGAACCACTGTTTCCCTTGCTACATCAACACTAGTCTTCTCTCAGTTCCTAGAATGTGTCAGGTTCTCTCTTGCCATTTCTCCTCCTGTCTTAGAGCTTTGTAGCTCACATTCTCTCTGCTGAAAAGCTCTTACCCACTCCACTCACTTGATTTACACTATTCATTCTTTATATAAAAAATTAAGAAGCACTTCTTGAAGCTGCCTTCCCTGACAAAGCTCACCCACCTCCACTAGTCTCTGTTGTATTTCATTATTATATGAGCTTTCTCTTGGAGAATTCACCTCAGTTTTTTTATCATCATGTGTAATTATTGGATTACCATCTGTTAACAAACAGTACTGGATGTTCAGGGACTGTGCTTATTTTTTACTTAATATTGTATCCTTTGAAATTAGTGAACTATCTGATTTAAAATAAGTACTCAACAAATAGTTGTTTAAGAAATGAAGGAATAAATGAATGTGTAACAAACATAGGGTTAGAGGTATAATGTTACTTTCAAAATTAGCATCTGTACCTTTAACTATAAATCTGCAGTCCAGTAACTTGGATTGTCGCTACATTCATAATCTGATAGCTGAAGACTATGTCACTGCCTCTCTACATTTATGAGAAATGAAAAGAGGGCATAGTTAGTGTTAATACCGAGGATAGACCAATAAGATAGTCCAGCAAGAGGAAATATGAAAGATAACCATATATTGGTTCACAATGAGGAAGACTATTTCTGTTCACCCAGTGGCATTTGGTCATGACAGAGGCCAGTGGATTCTTGAATTCAAAGGATAAGACCACATATAGGTATTTTCCAGTGTTCAAGAAGTGATCATGCCAACAAATCTTGCCTTAGTATTCTCTGCTTAGAATGGGGTGACCTATTCTTATTTAGCTGGAATACAGAACTAATTAGCAGCCCCATATGAATGATATGGATGCCGGATTATAAGTATTCTAAAAGGATTTTTATCATGACACAGTTGTGTGAATAAAACATAAGATAGCTTTTATTTTTTATATAATTTGTTATAAAAATTCTCCATATTGACTAAGGTATCAATTTCCTTAAGTATTTTGTTACAAATGGAAAATTTCTTTTTGTATCAGTTATTCTTAGAGACTAAGCTTTTGAATCAAATGAAATCATTAGCTGTCTCACATCCCTCAAAATTCAAGTATATTCTCAGATAAATTTATTTTACATAACATAAATATGTACTTAAGTAAATATTTGTACATTTGTATATACTTATATTTGCAGCATAATCTGAAATAATTAATTAAGATTCAGGAGTCAATAATTTAGCTGCTGCACAAATCTGACCTGCTACCTGTTTTTGTATATTAAAAAATTACTGGTCATAGCTATTCCCATTCATTTATATATTGTCTAATAACTATTCTGTGCTACAGTGGCAAAACAGAGTAGTTGCAACAAAGTTCTTATGTCCCCCAAAACATAAAACATTTCTATCTGGTGCTTTAAGACAAAAAGTTTGGCAACCTCTGAACTAAGTCAAAAAGTTATACATATAATTTAAGTAGAAATTTAGAAAATTTGGGCTATTATAACACGGTGATTCTTTTACGCCTGTCTTTAACAATTACCTTTCTAGATCCTGTGGAGATATTGTTAAATAAACATCAAAAATGTCTTGATAAATTAAATAGTTATCATTTTTTCCCAAAAGAATTGAAAAAAATTATATGTAATTCATAACATGTAAAACATTATATTAAATCTCATTTTAAATTAAAAAAAAAGAAACAGGAAAAAGAAAAACAGGATCTCCACCCTTGAGAAAACAGTTTGATGAGAGAACATGTGATCTGCATATACATACACAAAACTAAAATAAAAGGTCTTGTGCACATCATCCATATTGTTGAATGTTCTTCCCCTGTGCCCTCATACTGTCTTCTGCCTGCATTATCAAACTATGTTGCAAAAATACATTCACCTATTTCCCCAAGTGGAATGTGAACTCCTTGAGGGCAGGAGGCTTATGATTTATTTCTGTGTCACCTTCTGTGTAGCACAGTAATAAGTTCTTAAGAAAAATTTGTTGAAAAAATGGATACATGGATATATAAATGGATGATTAGGTCAAATGAACACTGCTCTTCTGCGTAAACAAACCAAACATTGGTCATAAGATCATGAAACAAGTTGGCATAGAGAAGAAAAAATTACATTTTTTAGAGATAAACTCCTTCCTACCTGATAATCTGAAGCATACTTATGTCGATTTCACCTGTCCATTGTTATCTATACTTAGCAGAGGGATTTTCTACTGTTTCAACGTAGTTTATGCTTTTTGTTACAGGATTGTTCTAAAACATTTCAACTATTTAATTTTTGCACTAAAGTATATAAAAGCAACAATAATTCACATCAATTGAAGTTATATCAATGTGTCTGAAAGAGATAAAATGAAATTGAATCTCAAGAAGAGAGATTGAATTTTTTATTTAGGTATCGTTGCCTGCCAATTGTCAAGCAATTGACTGTCTACAAAATCAAATTTTAATGCACTGGTTTCTCTACAGATAAAAATGAACTCTTGGGCTTTTACTTTTCTACTGTTATTTGATACAAGTTATGGATATCTGAATAAAACATAGAGGAAGCTATGGAAAGAAAGAGGAAGAGGTATTTTTTTAAAATGCACAGTAGAAACATTAATTAACTGCATGAAAATATTACTGTAATGACCTGTTATTAACACAAATCTTTGGAGAAATAAAACAAGGAAGTACCATTTTGTTCCTATAATTTTTTGTAGGTCATTTTACTGCTCCCAAGAATGGATTCTACCTAAAGCCCAGAAAATAATTGTAGGAAAATAATATAGAGTGTCCTGAAATGAGAGTTTGAGGAATAGACGTCAAGTCAGCTTTGTAGGAGTTCCCATTCTAATCTACCTCCATTGTTGTAACAGAGTTATTTGGTTAAGATTAAGTCACAACCACTACTTGGTTATAGTACATGGGATCCCATTTTATTTTTCCACACCTGATTCCTGTTTCTGTTAGCTTTTTAATATCCCCAATGTATTCTTAAAAAATAAATTACTCTTTGTTTTTTTTTTGTCTCTTTGGGCCTCAAATCATAGTCTTGAACTCTGTATGCCTCTAACTCTGTCCTCATCTTCTTTTTCTTTGCATTTTCTTAGGTTTTTATCTAACAGTGAAAAAAAGGGCTTAGCCCATCAAATAGCAGAATCTTAGGAGAGGCAGACAAAGTCTAATAGATTAAGAATGCTGACTTTACAGAGAATCACAGACTCAAGTGTTACATGAGACTTTAAATGTCTTCTAAAACTTATTATCTACTTCTACTTAGGACTATGTCTAATTTATAAAGCTGAATAACTTCAATATCTCATTGACTTTATTTATTAAGTCATCTATGAAATTACTGAAGAATTTTCCATTCCCACTAGGTTTGTTTGTTATATTTTCCAGGTGTAATTAACATTAAATATTTAATTATATTTTGTATACATATAGACAAGTTAAATTTAACTAACACTCTAGAGGGAGTTAATTAGCCTAAGAAATATTTCGATATGAATCAACCCTTTGGGTTAATTAATTTGCATAAAACCTATGAGAAAAAAATCTTTGTTAGTGATAGTAATGGAATTTGAAATATTTGAAATATTAAGAGGATTTTAAGAGAACCTATTGTCATTACATGAAAAAGATACAAAAAGACCAAGCTCATCGGCAACCAGAACTTCATCTCTAGGATGGATCTAAATACAAAGCCTGCAGATCCTGCCATTAGAAACTCTCACACAGAGTGGGAGTTTTTCCAGGGATGATGCTCATCATCCACAGGATGAACCTGTGGGCAAAACAAAACAAAAAAAAAAATGAACTTCTTTTAACTAAACTAAAAAAGTTCTGTGAGTGTGCCTGCTTGTTAATAAATGTCATCTGTTTGGCAGATTTACTTTCTCTATGACAACAATTGGTAGAGAGGTTGCAGGGTGGAAACTTTCTCTAACCAGAAGGGGTCATTAATGTTTACCAAAAGAGCTTGACAGTTGCTGAGGGACCAAACTGAATTGGCATACATAGGTAATTTGGAACTGTTCACACGAACTGTGGAGTTTGGAAATTAGAAAATAAGAAGTGAGTGGCTAGTATTGAGGAAATGTTGCTAGAACTTTAGTGTTGGCATAGGGCTCAAGATAGCAGTAGTGATACAAGTTGGCTGGAGTGAGTACAGTAAAAAAAGGCATAACTTGCATCTGAGTGAGGCTCTTGAGCTTGTACAAAGCCTTCCTGGGAAAAGAAATTTAAACCATAGGTAGGAGACCATGAGGTAGATAAGGTGCTTTAGAACACTTGTAGGTAATACAGAAAACAATTCTTGAACCCAAGTCAGAGCCAAAGACGTTTTAAGTCTTAGTATTCTTCCCCAAAGAAAGCTCACCATGGCACATGTTAGTATGAGGAAGACTGGAATTGAAAGATCACAGATTTATAGCCATAGATCAGAGCTCACAAGAAATATGAAAGCTAGCAAGCTTAAGCAACTAGACAAGAAATTGTTAGAATCTATTAAATTCTCTACTTGAGGGAAGACATAATTAATGAGTTAATAACCAAGGTTGAGAAGGCTAGAACATTGCAAGAATGGTAAACCAAGCCAAGTTTTTTACCATCTGGCCTTGAGAAGGTCTACATTGTCCCCACTTACAGACTGACTTTACATAAATGTCTCCTTGAAGAAAATTAAGTTAGGCCCCTTTCTCCTCTCACTCCTCATCTACTCTTTCTCAAAAATCAGCAGATAAAATAAGAAATGTTTTCGTTTCTTTCCATTTGTCTGAAACTCTGGATGTCATAACTGAGTGTCAGGAAAAGAGAGATGCAATGATTTTATTTTTTTAATTACTTTCGTAAGAATTCTGTCATACTTCATATGGGTAGAACTAAAAAGTTCATAAATTTTAAAAAATATTTTAAATTTTATTTTTTTAATTGTATATAGTCACTTTTAAAGAATTTAGTCAAAAATTTGAGTTTTTACTCATTTATAAATCATCCAAATGAAAAATAAATATAAATGGACACAAAATCCATGTAGAATGTGTGCTCTGCATAAGCTAAGGAATCTGATTGTATAGCCCAAGATATTTTAGTTTAATGGCTGAGTAGTTAAAGTAAGCAGTTAATTTATAAAGTCATCAAATATCTTTATAGAAAACTATTTTGATTGAATTTGCCAAGCCCCTTAATCAACTTCATTCAGTAGCAATGTAGCAAGCAGTGTTAAAAGAAAGAGAGAGAGAGTAAGAAAGAGTCAGAGAGACAGAGAGAAAAAGCTCAAGTGCATTTTGGTTTCTATAATAGAGGAAAATTATTAGTAAAGCAAAAATAATTCACATTCATTGAGCCTCTACCCTGTGCATGATACTATACAGATCATCTCACCAGTTTCTCAAAACAGCCCTTTCAGATATTAACTCTACTTTAAAGGTTAGGAGAATAAGATTCAACCTGGTTAAGTAATTTTAAGTTATTCATTCAAGGTGACAGAGACACTCAGAAGTATATTATGACTTTGACAAACTCCAATCACTTTTGCCTTTGTGGGTTCTTCTGTTCATTAAAAAATGTACTTAATTAAAATTAAATAAAGTTTTAATTGTACAAGTATAAAGATAATTATTCTCCAGGATGTATTTAATATTTAATATTAAATATTATGTATTATTACATTCAATTGTTTCTTTTTGATTTTAAGAAAATATAAAATTAAAAAATTTTTGTGAATCTCTAAAAAAAAACTCATGGGCCCTAGGCACCATGCCTACTGTGCCTAAAAAGTAAGTTGGCCCTATAAACACAAGATTCAAACTCAGGTTTATGGAGTAAGTTTAAAAACTGTCCTTCTACCTTACTGCCTTCATCTTGACCACCATCATATTACCAACTTCACATTTTTCCCACGTTTGTCAAATAAAAAAAAAGTTAATATAACAACTTTTATTAGCCTAAATTCTATGTGTTTTATTAGCCTAAATTCTATGTGTTTATAGAACTCCATTTTTTTTGCTTCCAAGATATAATACTCTAGAATTAATTCTGTAATTTACAAAGAAAATTGTTACAGTATCTGTAATGCTGCATAGTGAAAGGCAATGTTTTATTCATAATCATTTGAACTCTTAAAAAACATAAAGAGCAAAGATGCCTAACCCATTTTTTAAATTCATTTCTGTATTATTGGACCAAAACTGCCTGCAGGTGCATGTGGCTATTTAAAGGGAATTGTAAATGGCTTTCATATCTTACTAACATAGTGAGGATGTATAAATAGTTGCACATGGGAGAAAATTAGTTTATGCCAACACATTATTGTGCTCAAAAGCATCTGGATATCTACTACTTGGCAATGGAGCCGAAGGAAGTTATTGCTAACAAAATACTATGAAGTCATTTGCAAAACAGTGAGTGGTGCATATTTAAGGGACAAAAGAAATATGTTAGACGTGTGCTAACATATAAGATTTAAGTTAAACAATGGAATTTAGAGAAAAAGTAGTTCTGCTTGACAATTAAGTAATAATGTGCTTAATATTAATGTTTCTTGAGATCTGTTCTGTTTACCTTTTATTACTTTGCAAAATAGAAGAGACCAAATGCATTGATAAAGGTTCCTATATTATATCAATTATACTTTTTATACTTTATAGAAACTATTAGAAAAAGATTAGAAATACTATTTCTAGAAAAAAATTATATAGGCACATTCTTTAAAAATTCTAGAATAAATTAGTATTTCTTTACTTATCAGGCAGTCTAAAATCTGTCCATCTATAAAGAAGTTTACATTGCCTATAGCTTTCATAAATTGTGGCCATTATCTCTTTTATATTTCATGTACCACTCAGGTTGGAGGTAGATCGGCCTCCTGTTTGATACTCATTGCAACATCTAGACCAATGTCTTCTAGAATACCTAAATACCCCAGCGTCTTTTGAGGCAATGTCTTCAGTACACAAACTCTTACTCTTTCATGTTGCTACTATTTCCTATCTTTCAACTCTTATTTTTGTTTCTCATTTTCCATCATTTCATAAATTAGTAAGACCTATTGACTCTACTACCTTTTCATTGACCATGCTCTTGTCTGATTCAGATTTTGTGATGCATCATCATGATCATTCCCCTGCACAATCCCCATTCTCATTTCTTTCTTACATTGTTGAACTAATTTTGGAAAAGCCCAATTCTCACTTTACTAGGTCTAATGTTCAGGCACCTAAACAACTGTGCAAAGCCAGTTAGGAATACACAATGTTATGACTAAAAACCTCAATTGGACCCCTAGTGCTCCAGGGCAATCCTACTATTTTTCTCTCTCACTCTGCTTCATGATTATTTCCTATCTACTTGTCTCTCATCAAATGTCCACAACTCCTCACTGTCTCATTCTCTGCTAATTATTTTTCTTCTCATTCTCCAGAGAAAATAGAAGCAAAAAAGATTAGCTTTTACATGCTCCTACCACGAATTCTAAATTCCTACATGTATTCAGGTCTTCTACTAGAGTACTAGCTTTTATTCCCTCTCATTCATTCAAAGGCATAACTCCACCAATTTTCCCCATTTGCATCACATTAATTTTTTTTCTGACTATAGTCTCATTTCCACCAACAAACAAACATACTATAACATACTTCATTAAAAATCAACAAACAATAACCAAAAACCTTCTCTTGGCCCTCCATTCTCCTATAGTGATAGCATAATAAATTTTCTTCTCTTTCAACAATATTCAGAAAAAGATGTTTATATTCAAAGTTTCCACTATCTGAATTCCTGTCTTTTTTTTTTAATTCATTTTGGCTCTAATCACATTAGTTAAAGAGCTCATGTTAATGACTCCAAAGGCCTCTGTGTTGCAAGGATCCAATTACTTGTCAATATCCATTTAATTCTTCAACAGCGTCTGGAATAGTTGTTCATTCCTGTCTCACTGAAATACTGCCTTTACTTGACTTCTTGGATACCACTTCATCTAGGTTATCTTTTTACATTTCTATCCATTACTTTTTTGTTTCCTTTGCTGGATCTGCCTCATCTTTCTTACCTCTAAACTTCAGAATGTCCAGGACTCCACCCTTAGATTGTATGCTCACTTCTGAGGTGACCTAATCTATTCATGACTCTAAACACCATCTGTACACAGTCTATATCTCTATCTTAGAACTATTCCTGAATTCTAGACTCATACATTTAAGCATTTACTTGAATTTTCCACTAGGATATTTAATTGGCACAGAAAATTATTATGTACAATACTGAACTCCTGGTTTTAATCTCCCAAATACATTTCTCATACAGTCTTCTCTAACTTTCTAAATGACAATTTCATTATTTATGCTGTTCAGAACCAAGCTGCTAAGTGTTCTCTCTGTATCTGTTCTTGCCCCTTACAGCCTATTTCCTATATATCTGCATCTCTGTGTTAGAAGTGCTTCCATTTCTTTTTATTACTGAAATTCCCCAACCATGTCAGAGGTAAGCTAACTGCATTGCCTGCCACAAGGTAAAAGGAGTGGATACCAGATCTCTATGTATGTATGTATGAATTATTATATATATATATATATATATATATATATATATATATATATATAATTCTGAATAATATTAATCATTTTGAAATGATTAAGATCACAAAATAAATGTTATTTTTAATCAGAGTAATATATGCATGTGATTAAAATGCACAGTATTATAGAGATATGAATCATTATACTGACTCTAAATCTTGAAATCTAAATTAAAATTCTAAACCTTACTTCTCACCCCTAAGTTACACCACCTCAGAGGCCACAACATTTAACCATTTTTAATGTTTTCTCTAGCAGCTATTTCTCTGTATACAGACAACATCCATAGACTAATATTTTCTGATTATTTGATTTCAAATATTATTCAAAGAGTTTCTGCTATGAGAATTTAGATCTCTTACAACCCTCCTTTCTATCTCATAGGACCTATTTGGTTTTATAACTAGTTCTAGTTGAATAAATAAATAGCACATGCATGATTATAGCTAGGGAAATATTTTACTCTAGAGAGCCAGTAAGGTAATTTTTATTCCATTTTCTTTCTTTTACAGTATTTTCTTTTCCCCTAAAGTTTTAATTATTTTGTACTTTCTTGACTATATCCTCAAAAAAATTTTTAAACACTCATAATGTCAGAAAATCTACTAAAACTGTCTCTCTTTTTACTTCTTTTTCTACTAAACACTTCCTTGCTAGAGTCCTCAATTTACTCTTCTAAATTAAATAATAAGATTTTTGACAAACATTTATTTAAGATTAATTTGATTACTTATAACATGGAGATAGGACAAATCTTCTATACACCATGCGTGGTTATTATGAGAAATGAAGGAGCCATATAAAACATACTTTATCAACTAAAAGAGCTAAAAATGAGTTATTAAAATTCCCATTCTCATGTTAAGTTGTCAAATCAGCTTCAAAAATGCAAAATACTAAAACCAAGACTTCAGAAAGGAAGAGCTCATCCATCAATAACTCTGGCCAATTCAGGTCTGTCTTTGGCTGGGAGGCAGCATAGAGTGTTCAAAGGAACACAGACTTAGTAATGAAAACGACGTGATTTGAAACTTGGATTTTTCCCTAATTGATATTGGTTAAGTCACTTAAATCTTCCACATTTCAACTTCCAAAATATGCTATAGTAGCAATAGCTATTTTTAATTGGTCAGGATAATGATAACTGCTATAATAAACCCAGTGTTGGTTTAATTTTTTTCTTGTCCATGTACTAGCCCAATGTGGTTGCTCCATGTTGGTGGTCAGCTCTCTCTATGCAATACAGTAGTCTTCCCTTATCTGTGGTTCTACTTTCCTCAGTTTCAATTACCCACAGTCAATCACAGTCTCAAAATATTAAATAGAAAATTTCAGAAATAAGCAAGTCATAAGTTAAATTCCATGCCATTATGAGTAGCATGATGAAATCTTATTTTGTCCCATCTTTCTCAGGATATGAATCATCTTTTTGTCCAGCGTATCCACACTGTATAGGCTAACCTCTAATTCATCATTTAGTAACTTTCTCAATTATCAGATCTGTCAGGGCATCACATTGCTTGTGTTCAAGTAACCTGTATTTTATCTAATAATGCTGCACTCATGAAATTTTTATTACAATATATTATTATAATTGTTTCATGTTATTATTATTATTTGTTAATCTTACTGTGCCTGATTTATAAATTAAACCCTATCTTAGGTATGTATATATAGGAAAAAACATAGTATATATAGGGTTCAGTACTATCTGCAGTTTCAGGCATCCACTGGGGGTCTTGGAACATATCTTCCATGGATAAGGGATTCCTGTATATGGAACCAGGTTTTTCTTACATTGTGACTCTGCTGATTTTATACAGCAGTGGAAGGTGGATGGGATCCCAAAGAAGGACACACACACTGCTTAAAGCCATAGTTTAGAAGTGGTAGATCTCACTTCCACTCATATTGCATTGGTGTACAATAGTCACATCTAAATATAAGGAATGAAGAAAGACTGAGAAATATGGTTTCTATTTAGATAACTATATTACAAATGGAGAAGTAGATATTCTGATGGACAGCTAGCCATCTTTCTTTCTTCTTGCTATTTTACAGCTATTTATGGGGCAGAAAATCAGATAATACACTTAAAATTATTTTATAAACTAACAATCAAAATATCAACTCAATGTGTGTGTACGCATGTCTGTTTTATTATTTTATTATTATTATTTTATTATTAAGATCACATCCTCAACTAAATATCAATCAAATAATAACTTGTCTTTTTCAATTTAATTAAACAGGTATTTATTGAGCATCTGTTACATGCAGGTACTGTGCTAGGTGCTAAATACAAAGGAGGAGGTGGACAGTATTTCCTAATACTGTTATAACAAATTAATCCCAGTGTATGACAATCACGTCTGTAGATATTCAGGAAGTTATTATTTAGTGTTCCATTAGAAAAAAAAAAAAGTACTGTATGGAAAAACCCTGAAAATCTTGGGACATAAAAAGCTAAACTGATTTCTTTTTAGCACAATTTCTTACACATCTTGAATATCCAAAATAAAATAAAAATACAAATTTCTAAACATATTTGATCACTTGTGTGCATTCCTACTAAAACCTTGTGGAATATTGTCATTTGAGAATTTCATGATTAGAGCATTTTATTTCGTAATTTTAAGTACTCTAATGAGTTAGAAACATAATAGAAGTTCACTTCAAAATATTCTTTTGTTTTGTTTTATGATTTGACTTGAATTTTAGATTAAAAAGTTCTGATTGTTTTTTCCAGCTGAGTATCTAAAAAACTTTCTCATTTAGGACACTGTGGGAAACTAGAAAAAGCACCATCTGTTGACACTATGAAATCAGGCTACCCAAGATGGATATTTGAAAATTTTTTTTTATGTATTTTTTTATTATTTAATATATTTCTTGTTCTTCCTCTACCTTCCTGTTGCCTCTCCACTCACTGGGGTATCAAGTTGAAGCTAACACATGTTATAAGGTGTTACTCTATTAGTGAGTTTCCTGAAGAACATGCTCCTGACAAATGTCTTACGTTCCTTCTTAAGAATAATTTGCATATTAATACTTTTCACACTGTCTGCTTGCTCTAAAACTCACTCCTGGAGTACAGACGCACCTTGGATATATTGCAAGTTTAGTTCCAGACCATTGCATAAAACAAAAAACACAATTAAGCGAATCGTAATTTTTTTCCAGTGAAAAATCAATTTGTAAAAAATACAACATCTCTGAAGTACAAAAAAGCAAAATGTAATAAAACAAGGTATGCTTGTACATCACATTTAATCTGATTCAGTAAAATGTCAATTACAATTACCCCTAATCCACTTCTCTCTGGCCATCCATTTTAACATCTAATCCCTGGATTTTTGTTTGATGCTGATATAATTGATATCTATTTAGTTCAGTTACAAAAAGAAAATTGAAACACATGAAACACACAAACACATTGAGGCTAAATAACATGTTACTATACAATGAATAGGTTAACAATTAGATTAAGAAAGCAGTTAAAAGTTTCCTTGAGGTAAATAAAAATGAAAACACAATGACCCAAAATTTATGGGACACAATGAAAATAGTCCTAAGAGGAAAATTCATATCAATATAGGTCAACCTCAAGAAACAAGAAAAATTTCAAATAAAAAATCTAAACTTACAACTAAAGAAACTAGAAAAAAAGAGAGAAAAAACACTTTGGGGTTTCCAAAGGAACTAGAAAAAAGGAAATAATAAAAACCAGAGTAAAAATTTTTTTAAAAATCTTTTAAAAAGTACAAAATATCTGTAAAGCCAAGAGTTGTTTTAAAAAAAAAAAATTGATAAACCTTTAACTAGACTCATCAAGAAAAAGAGAGAAGACCCACTGAAATAAATAAAATAAGAAATAAAACCAAATCCACAGAAATACAAAAATTATTAAAAAATACTATAAGTAATTAAATGCCAACAAATTGGACAATCTGGAAGAAATAGATACATTCCTAGGAAAATACAATCTTCCAAGGACAAGTCAAGAAGAAACAGAAAATTTGAACACACCAGTTATTACTAACGAAATCAGATTGGCAATCAAAAAATTGTCAATAAACAAAAGTCTTGGATGGATGGCTGAAGCAGGTGAAGTTTACCATAATTAAAGAAGAATTATCACCTTTTTTTCCCCCAATTTTTGCAAAAAAAAATCAGGAGGAGGAAAGACTCAAGGCTCTTAAGTTAATTCTGTGAGGCCAACAAATATTATGCTAATTTAAAAATCAGACAATGACATTACAAAAAAAGAAAGTTAAATGCCAATATTCTTGATGAGCGTAGATGCAAAATCTTCAGCAAAATATTAGCAAACTAAATTCAGCAATACATTAAAAAGATTATATAACATTTTCAAGTGGAATTTATTCCTGGGATGCAACTTTGGTTCAATGTCTGAAAATCAAAAAATGTGATACACCATATTTAACAAACTGAAAGATAAAAATCATATAAACATGTCAATAAATGCAGATAAAGCATTTGACAAAATTCAGTATCCATTTTTTCATAAAAGCTTTCAGCAAGGTAAAAACAGTAAGAAAAGACATTGATATAATAAAGGTTATATATGACAAACCCACAGCTAACATCATACTCAATGGGAAAAACTAAAAGAATTTTTCTTAAGATCATAAACAAGACAAGATATCCACTTTCACTCCTTTTTTTCAACATAATGTTGAAAGTCCTAGCCATAACAATCAGACAAGTAAAAGAATTAAAAGTCATATAAATTGGAAAGGAATGCAAAACTGTCATTATTTGCGGATGACATGATACTATATAGAGAGAACCCTAAAGATTCCAACAAGAAAACTCTTAGAATTGATAAATTAACTCAGTAAAGTTGCAGGATACAAAATTAACATTAGAAATTGGCTGCATTTCTATATACCAGTAATATACTACCAAAAAGAGAAATTAAGAAAACAATCCCAATTAAAGTGGCATCAAAAAATACCTAGGAGTAAATTTCTCCAAGGAGATAAAAGACCTGTACTTGAAAAATTGTAAGTCAATGAAGAAAGAAATTGAAGAAGATACAAATAAATGGAAGCATATACCATGCTCATGAATGAGAAGAATTAACTTTGTTAAAATGTCCATGTTACCCAAAACACTCTATAGATTTAATGCAATCCCTATAAAATACCAATGGCATTTTTTATAGAACTAGAAAAAAATAATCTAAAAATTTCTATGGAAACACAAAAGACGCCAAATAGCCAGAACAATCAAGAAAAAGAACAAAGTTGGAGGTATCATGCTATTTGATATCACACTATACTACAAGGCTATCATAATCAAAACAGTATGGTACTGGCACAAAAATATACACATTGATCAGTAGAACAGAATAGAGAGATCAGAAATAAATCCACGCCAATATGGTCATTTAATCTATAATAAAGGAGGCAAGAATATAAAATGGAGTAAAAACAGTCTCTTCAATAAATGGTATTGGTAAAACTGGACAAATACATCTAAAAATAAAACTGTAGCGCTTTTTTACACCATATACAATAATAAAGACCTGAGTTTATAAAACTTTTAGAAGAAAACATAGGCAGCAAACTCTGACTTTGTTCTTAATATTTTTTCTGATATATCACCTTGGGCAAAGAAAACAAAAGAAAAAATTAAACAAATGGGACTACATCAAACTAGAAAGGTTTTGCACAGAAAAGATAATTATCAAAATGAAAAGACAACCTACTGAATGGGAGAAGATATTTGCCAAAAATACATCTGATAAGGGGTTCATATCCAAAATTTATATTAAATTCACACAACTCAATACAAAAAAAAAGAACAAAGGATCCAATTAAAAAATGAGCAGGAGACCTGAATAACTATTTCTCTAATGAGGACATACAGATAGCCAATAGACCTATGAAAAGATGCTTAGTGTCACTATCAGAGAAATGTAAGTTAAAAACACTTCACACCTGTCATCAAAAATTAAAAACAAGTTGTTGGTGAGAACATAGAAAAAAAGAAACCCTTACACACTGTTGGTGGGATTGCAAATTGGTATATCCACAATGAAAAACAATTTGGACATTCCTCAAAAAATTAAAAATAGAGCTACCTAATGATCCAGCAATTTCATTTCTAGCTATTCACTAAAAGAAAACTTAAATAGTAATTAGAAAAGATATATACACCCTTATGTTCACTGCAGCACTATTTATAATAGCCAAGATATGGAAATGACCTAAGTGCCCATCATCAGTAGACGATTGAACAAAGGAGATGTGGTTCATATATAAACAATGGAATATTACTCAGCCATAAAGAAAAAATTCACCATTTGAAACAACATGGATGGACCTAGAGGGTATTATGCTAAGTGAAATAATTCAGACAGAGAAAAACAAATACCAAATTATTTTAGTCATATGCAGAAATAAGTAGCAAAATAAACAGACAAACAAAACAAAACAAAAGATTCACAAACACATAAACTGGTGATTATAAGATGGGAGGAAGGTTGCGGGGCTGAGTGAAAAAGATGATAGAATTAAGAAGTACAAATTGGTAATTACAAAGTAGTCACAGGGATATAAAGTATAGCATAGGTTCTATAGTCAATAATATTGTACTATGTATAGTACCAGGTGGGCACTAATTGGGAGGATCACTTCATAAATTATATGAATGTCTAATCAGTATACTGTGCATCTGATACTAATATAAAATAATATTAAATATCAACTCCAATTAAAAAATAAAAATAAAAAAAGTTTAGAAAACAACAGGTGCTAGTATTATGTGAATATGAGCATCTGAAATGTGACTTTTCTGAATTGTGGTATGCCATAAGTATAGAATACATGCCAGATCACGAATAAGGTAAAACTATCTCATTAGTAATTTTAAATATTAATTATGTGTGGAAAGGATTAAAAATGTGTGTTTAAATAAAGTGTATTTTTAAAAATAAATAAATAAATAAATAAATAAATAAATAAATAAATAATGTCCAAAGATATTAATATATAAATATATGTGTATATAGCAGAATAATATCCAGGGGCCTTACTATTGCCTTCAGTCCTAGGATACTGGGAAGTCCAATATTTTTCTCACCTCACTCCCTACCATGTTTTCTTTTAATTATTGTTTTAAAGTCACAAGAATCTTCTTCTGATTTGTTAGGCATACCACAAATGTTCTTCCCTGCACTCTTACCTTTGCTGTTTTCTGTCTAGAATATTCTTCCTTAGATATCCACTTTCTCTGATCAGTTATCAGCATCTTGGAAAAATAATCTGGCCACTTTGTCTAAAAATGGCATCTCTTAAAACTATCTTCTGTATTTTTCTTCATGGCACTTATACCGTCTGCCTCCCCAAATTGAACATAAATTCCATGAGAGCAGTATTTTCTGTTTCATTCACAGATTAATCCTAGAGTCTGAAATCATAATTGGCATACAGTAGTTAATCAATATATATATTGAATTAATGAATTTAGAGATAAGAAAAGAAAGAAAGCAAGAGTATCTATAGACTAATTTAGAGTGCAAAGAGGAAAAATCATGAACTTTCTACTGTTATCCCCTTACATGAGGAGTCCAATATAACTCTGATTTTAACCAATTACTCAAGAGTAATACGAAATAAGGAGCCAAAAGTAAGTGAAGCATTTGTAATGAGCATTGAGCACCTAGTGTAAGTTGTAAACTTTGATGAATATTGGACACTCAGAGATTATTTTAAAATGTTCCTTGAGTTCCAAAGTTTTATAGTTTAAAATATACAAATAGATATTGTGCACTTTGGTAAGTAAAATAATAGAAATATGAGTCCTGTAAATTCTTTGTGAGGTTCAAATTATGAAGGACTCATATTGTGCTAGATATAGCTGAGCTGAAGAGGACTTCGCAAAGAATTCTTGTGCCAAATTAGTCTTTTAGCTAAAACTCTGTATATAAGGTCTTTTAACTTCTTAGACTTTGACTTAATAAAAAAATCATAATATATTCTTAGAAATTATAATATATTATATTGAAAACCTTATTTTAATTAGCATTTCTTCTCCTTGACAGATTAGAGACAAATAGTTTTCTTATCACTCTAACCAAAGGTAATGTAGAAAAAGAATAATGTAGTTAGTGAGGCAGAATACGTGTCAGAAATCTGACATCATCTGAGTTCAATTTTTTTAATGTTCAACACTCATCAGGCAATTCTGAACATTTCAGTACTTTGAGGGTTGTAAGTGTAGCATTCAGCTTAATTAAGCAGATGATGTAAGCTGAAAAACATTTTAAGAAGAAAAAATACAGACTGAAATATTTTAACATTAGTTTTTGTATAATCTTTAAAAAAATATTTTTTAAAAGCAGTTAATCAGAAAAAATTATTTCCAAGTGACTTTAACATACCTTACAATATATATTTTTTTCTTGTATGCTTAGCTTAATTACTTTGTCTATGCATTTAGAGTAAAACTGCTATAAACCAGTAGATGAAGATACTATATATGAACCCAAATTAAGATAACAATGTAAAATATTAAATAGCTTAGGGTATCAGAAAAATGTCTAAAATCTCTTAAATTATCTAACATACTTTCGTAGCTTATACTTATAATTTTGGCACAAGAAACAAAAATTCCTGCTTTCTACCATTAGAGATTAATTTTTAATTCACATATTCCAGGTAGAGGAATATATATTCAAATTCATTCTCCAGAATAATTGACTGGCAATAGAAACCTATGAGCAGAATTAGAAACAGCTTTGGGTTCCTGGAAGAAGATTTGAAGTCACCTGGTTAAATGAAAGAAAGGCTCAAAACACAGCATAAAACTAAGCATAAAGTCTCTCTATTTTACAAATTGGCTTAGGAAGACAGTTAGTAAAAAAAGTAGTTTTAAAAAGGTGTCCCAGAATAACCTCTGGACTTGCTCATAGCCAATATTTTTATGCAAACAACATATATAAATTATGGTTATTAAAAATATTAAAGTGTTTTGGCAGAAGATTCCAACCATTGATCATAGATGGATGGTATCGCCCTGAGTCAGGAGATGCATTGGACTATTCAATACTTTGAAAACACATAGGAGAAACACTGCTTACTTTTTTGAAAATGGTCATCGGTCAATATTATGTTTGAATTTAAGGCCCACTGTTGGTTGTTTTACTCGGAAATATTTGTACTTCTAACAGATTAACAAAAGCCTCAGTTTTGTCCTCATATCCATCTGCTCACCTCAATATGAACAGAATTTTTCCAGAACCAAGATAAATGTAGTAGTCTCATTCTTCCTTTTATTTATTGCTTTAGAGTTGAGCACATAATCCAGCTTCAGTTAGTAAGAGGAAATCTGTTAGGAGCTTCTGGTAAAGACTTCTTTACTCCCAAATAAAGTCACCAGAGAAGAAATGATTCTGTTTCTCCTTCTGAACACTGTGGTATCTTCAACAAAGGCATTCATCTGTAAGAGCCCTTTTGCAATTAAAAAGACACTCGGTTTGAGGAGATTACACTAGTAGGAGGCATGAGAACAAAGAGAGAAAAAGAACCTTACCCCAGATGACATTATTTATTTACAGAATTAAAAAAAAAAAACACTTTATCTATAAAAAATCAAAGGAAAGAATCATGCACAGCAATAGTTTTTAAAATTAATTATTTAATTACAAGAAGGCACAAAATCCAAGATTATCCACTACATTTTAAACTGGGATTTTTTTCCCCTAATTCTCACACTCAGGTAAAGAAATACTTTGCAAACATGTGGCCGCTGCTGAATGACTCAGCCTGACAAGTTTCCTATCTGGAATTATGTGCTGTTCTCAGTACCTCTAATCAAACATTTACCCCAGGAGCATAAGTATATACATTTAATAAATATCTGTTAGACATGCATTATGGAAAGTAGAAATTATATGGAATATATTAAACTTCTAAGATACAGTATTTGCCCTTATGATGCTGACCGTGAGGGTAAAAAACGGCATGAATAAATACAAAATAAAAATATAAGAAAACAATATTACAGATAGTATAAAAGCAAATGTTAAATAAATGTGTCAAAACTGAGTCCTACAAACTGAAAAGAGAAAATAATCAGCATTATCTGGAGCACATAGAAGAGATGATGGAGTTTATATTAGTTCTGTTACACGGGTAGAATAAAGAGATTCAGAAAGGAAGAGAAAAGATTTTCAGTGTTATTTTTTAACTCTGCATTGTTGGACTGAGCAAGGTATATAAAACAGAAGGGTAATATAAGAGAAGAGTCAGAAATAAGAGAAACATGAGTTTTGACTGACTCTGGAAGCCTTGAACATAAGGCTAAGAAATCTGATCTTGATTTTGTAGGTGAGAAAGTAATTGGAAGTTTTGAGCAAGGAAGTTCAATAGTTAAAACAACCTATTTTGAAAGAAAATCTGGTATCTGTATGAAGGTTGGAAGGGAAGAATAGGACACAGGATACCAATAAATAGGCCATGGTAAAAATCTGTTCCTATGAAAAAAATGCTTTTTATTCATAATTCACATAATTAAGCAAGGTTATCATTAAATAAAATTAAATTGACTTGAATTAGATTGACACCAGTAAAAAACAGAACAAACAAACAAAAAAACATTGCAAGGTAGATTAATAAATGAGATATTGTTTGATTTTTCTTTTTTGGAAACTATTATTATTATTATAGAGTTTTATGTTCAATGTGGGAGTTTCTAGTTAATACAAAGAGAGAAATGGAGATCAATGGCATATGGTCCATCATTCCACTGTTGCTGTTAATTTATGGTTTTAGGATCTGGCTGGAGTAGTCAAGGAAAATGTTGCTCCATTGTTCCATAAACAACAGAAATATAGCCTTCATTTACCAAGTTGGAAGCAAGGATGTCATTTCTTTGTAACAATATTTTTGTTGCTACTTACAGTCTTTAATTATAGGATTCATTTATTTAATTTTTGATTATACAATCTTTAATTATGAGGTTCATTTATTCATCCAAGCATTTATTCATTCATTTATACTTCTATTCAACAAATATTTATTAAGTGCCTCTTCTGTACTAGCTGTTCAGCGCTCTTTACTAGAGACACTTAAAAACATAAATGGGAAAGCCTTTTTTCCCCTCTGGAGTATGTAGTCTAGTTAGGGAAGAATTCTATGAACTATAAGCTACTATAACTTATAATTGTGATAAGGTTTATGATGCAATCAACACAGCTTACTCTGAGAGAAAACAAGAAAGAAAATGAACTTATCCTAGAAATCTCAGCAAAAATTCTATCTCTGTTCTACTTCTATTACTTAACAGTTATGTTATCTTGAGAAAATTAACTTCCCTTTGCATCACTTTTTTCATCTATAAAATGGTACCTCCTTTAAGGAGGCTATTATAAAGAGGACATATCAGATATATGTGTGTATAATGACTGCTATG
Organism: Macroglossus sobrinus; assembly: GCA_004027375.1. Classification (NCBI taxonomy): domain Eukaryota; kingdom Metazoa; phylum Chordata; class Mammalia; order Chiroptera; family Pteropodidae; genus Macroglossus; species Macroglossus sobrinus. The sequence goes on from PVKZ01000641.1 coordinate 386,421, forward strand.
TTATAACCCAAAACTCAATGAATGTTAGCAATTATTACTATTATTTCTATTATCATCATTATTATGCTGACTCATGAATATGGGTAAGGGCCACCTAAGAAAACGAGGCAATAAAAAAGAGGAGGTTATTGAATGCAGAAGAGAAAGAGGATTTAACTGATGGGTGAGAATGGGGAAAATTAAGAGCAGAGCTAATGAAGGAATGACAGTTCTTTCCAAGGTATCTATTAATAGTAAAATTTTACTGCAGCAGTATTTCTCTCAATATCCACAGGATTGCTTGCTTTCTTCCCCCTTATTTTAGTGTATTCTGTTTCTCAAGCACCAACCTGTGTGTCTTACCAAACTGTAGTAACCCAAACATGTTCCATCATGTTCACTGTATGGTGAAAGAGTGATTCTCATTCAAAGCTAAAACAAACTTAGTATAAATCTGAATGCTAAAAACTTTCCTAGTACTGCTTTCTAAAAAAAAAATTGAAGTATAATTGACATAAAACATATTAGTTTCTAATGCTCAAAATATGATTGGATATTTGAACATATTATGAAATGATTATAGCAATAAGTGAAGTTAACATCCATCATTTCACATATTTACATTGTTTTCTTAAGATGAGAACTTTTAAATCTACTCTCTTATTACATATTAATTTTAACCAGACCACCTCCACTCAAACCACAAACATCTTAAAGTTATATGCAAATATTTGTCTATATAAAAGTTTTAAATATATATATTCCATGGAAGGAATATATATATGTCTCATCAGATTCTCAAAGGGGTCTATAGTCACCCAAAATTTGCTCTAAAAGTTAATGATAATCTTGGGCTACCCTTTACCACCACTATGTAGAATAATTTTTCATCAACTTTGAAATTATTTACATAGTCTTTAATACCTACTTAAATTTTCAGCTTATGGTATCTTCCGGTGCATTGAATTCCACAAAAATATTCTCCATTATAAGAGTAATTATTTCATTTTCTTGTACTGAAAATCTTTCAAGTATCAAGCTATATCCATAAGTTCTAGCATTACTGCATCTTAGAAACAAGTCCCCAGGGAAAAGCACTGCTGTGCTTCAATAATCTTTGAGAAAAGACCTTTTTCTTTGTCCCTCTGATCTATTGTAGAAAGACACTGTTGTAAAATAAAACTTTAAACTGTGGCAATGTCAAATTTCTGAAAAAATTTCTAAGTGAATATGCTCAATTTTTTTTGTATTTACCTGATCAGTAAAAAATCAGTTCAAGACTGACACCAGTCTTGGGACCACACTTTAAACAGCACTATTATAGAAGGCTGGAGATAAAATGCACTATCTTATATAGACATTTGCATTTTATAAGTGAGTTGGTGAAGATTAAAAAGTTTACATGTTTCAGAGAAATTATGTTCTTACTGTGGTAAAAATGCTTGAGATATACCCTCTTAAAATTTTAAGTATGCAGTATAGCATTATTAAGTATAGCATAGTGTTGTTCAGTGGATCTCTAGAATTTTTTCATCTTGCATAATTAAAAGTCTATATTTATTGAATAGCAATTCCTCCATCTTCCCTCACCTAAGAAAGAAATTATTTTAATGGTTAAAATTCAATCTTTGAAAGAGATAAGAAAGAGGAAAAATCCCCAGTGCCATTGTATGTGTTTATAAAATTATTAAATCAGCTGGTATATATAATTAGATAATAGGGCTCAACAAGAATAATGATTGCAATAAAGTTATTTCTCCTTCCTTCCCTCTAACATGCCTGAAAATATCATGATAATAAGAGTTGCTGTGTTCTTTGTTCACATAAAATATTAACTATTACTCTCTATATAACCCTCATTTTTCAATGCTTTCTTTTAAAAATGTTGATCTTAATGCAACCCTACTTCAAAAACATATCGTTTGGTCTTTATATTATGGTCAACACTTATACAGAAACATATGAAAAATGAAGTCAAATTTCAAGATGCTTGCTATGTAGCATGACAGAAAACACAGAAATAAATACAATGCAAGGCATGTTGGAACCAGCATCTTACAAGGTATACAGAAAATAAGAACTAGAGTTGTTAAGAGAAAGAAAAAACACTTTTTTTCCTAAGGATAGAAATGAGGACTAAATAACTTATTTGTTTTGCTTCCTTATTGAGTTATCTTGTGCATTTTAATTTTTGATAGAAAATATTTTTAATATTTTTATTATGAGATAAAAATTCATTATACAATGATTCAGAACTATAGGCCAGATATATTTAAGGGCCGAGACAATGAGACTGAAGATGAAGAGATAACTAGAGAGCCAGATTTAGGGTTGTTCTGGAACATCACATTTTCAAAATGTGTACCTTATAGATGGGCAGAAAACCATAATATGGGTTATATTAAAGCAAGAGAGAGACTGAAGAAGATAACAGAGATCATATCAATTTTCCTACATAAAATAGGTAAGATGGAGAAATGAAACAATTTTTTAAGGAAAGAGGAAGAATGACAATTTTTGAAGGATAGAAACAGGTAGAGGTGGAATGAGGAGATGGAAAAAACAAGGGACATTTTAGAATAATTATTGCAGTCAATATGTTGGCAAATTGCCAAGATACACATAATGTTATTTTCATTGAGAACATAGCTAAAGCCAAAGCCCACAGTTCAATTCTTAGAGTAATCAACATTGAGAAAATTTCCTGAATTGATTGCAGGGAGATTCTCTGAGTCATCTTTAATGTTCTTGAGGTAATTTAAACATTTTTTTACAGAGGAAAGTGTACAAAATTATGTTTGCATTCCTCTTCTGAATAAACATACAATATGATTATAAACATGTAGAAAATGACTCAGAGTCTGTATCCATGAAACTACAAGCCTTGGTTGTGAAATAGTTTATCTCTTTGATTAGATTTCATTAAAGATAAACTTAGATTTCTGTATAATCATAATGATCAGTTTAAAGCAAACTATCCACTGGATAAAAATCAAAAACAAAATTAAAAATATAGTTATCTGATCAGATCTTCTCATAGTTTATTTACAACATGGTGAATTGGCAGCTCTCTCTTAAGCTGCAGGGCTACAGATGTAACTTCTTACTGAACAAGTTCTACCTGCACATCCCACCAACTATTCAAATAACAGAAATAAGTAAAATAGCTTCTTCTCTTCTCTTATAGAGCTCTTTTGCTTCTGGTATTCTTAAATTCTGTCGATGTCATTCTTATACCAGGCATTCAACCTAGAAATCTTAAAATGATTTTCTATTCATTCTTTTTGTCTTGACATTTATAGCCAATAAGCTGTCAAATTTATTTGATTTTACAATAATAATAATAATAATAATAATAATAACAAAATAAACAATATTTCTTGAATACTTACTATGAGCTAGGGTTTATGCTACATACTTTGTATTTATTGTTTCATTAAATCCTCGTTCTCATGCAAATGTTAAATAGTAACTTGATTATTCTTTTTTGTAAAATGAGGTAAAGCTTAGAGCAGTTAAGTAACTTATCCAAATTTATGCAGCTGGAATGCAGGGAACTAGGATATACATTTATGCTTTTACTAATATATTGTATTTTTTCACCTCCTTTTCATTTAAATGCCATTTCCTCACTCTGTATTTTATCACTTTGTAATTTCTTCTGTTTTCTCATATAGTGCTTCCTTGCTAATCTTTTTCATATTTTCCTCACTAAAATATCATATGTTTCCATTGTTTAATAAAAAAAACAACTCAAATTTTATAGGGAAAGGGTCAAAATCTTCCATATTTTGAATCCAATTCATCTTTCCAGCTTTAACTTCCCCTATTTCCAGCTATACAACTAATACTCCAGCCAAATTAACAATATTGCTTTTCTGCAGAGGATTATCTATGCATGTGCAAAAGCTGAAAAGTCTTGAATGTTCAAAAAAAAAAGTAAATCATGCCTTTAGAATAGTGGAAACTATACTGGAAAAGTGATAGTAGCCAGAATACAAAAAAAAAATGTTGAGTCTCATGCAAATAAATTTGACTTTTGGCCTGGAATCAAATGAGTTTGACTTTTGGTAGAGATAGGAGGAGGAATGTGTGTATGTTGGGGGAAACAGTCTCTATACAATGTTTTAATGGTATTCTGTCTGAATAAATAAGCTATCTACTTAATTTTGGTTTACATTAGCAAAATTAAGAAAATTGAAACATAGAATAAGATAGTTTAGATTAGCTCGTTTCAAATAACTCAATGATAAATGTAAACAGACAATCTTGAACCAAAGTATTTGATTTGCTCAAGATATTAAGAGATATTGGGGTGAAGCAAATGTCAAAAGAAATGTCACATAAAATTATAAACTAATCACATAAAATTATAAGTTAAAAGACAAAAGTAATAAATAAAGACTGACCTAGAAGTAGTGTTTTGATAAAATAATATAGTCAAACCAACTTAGTGTGGGACATATTGACCTTAAAAAAAAAAGACAGTCTGATATTTCTCCAGCAAAATGTTTTTATTAGGAACAATAAATAATTACCATTTGGAATATGCAGTCTAAGGGTAAACTTTCCTCAAGTCCAGAGAAGAAAGGAAGAGAATGACCTTTTATAAAGGAAAGGCAGAGTTCAGAAGAACAATTGTAAACAAAGAGTTAATTGAAGGAAAATGAGAGTTCAAAGTATAGTGTGTAGTGGTTTTTTCATTGACTGAGTTGTCTTTCAATGGCTGAGTGGTTGCTGGGCTAGAAGAAGGTTTTTCTTCTTGCTGAAACAGTAGAGTAGAAAAACATTTTCCTACAGAGTAGTAAAGTACATTCTTTCTTATTTGGGTTAATTAACAATGAGTGGTAGGGTGTCAGAGCTCCCACTGTAGGCCCTCTCAACTCCAGTTTAAGTGAGGTTTCTGTTTATTAATCTTCATACCATATAATATGTTAGTAAGTAGCAGATATTTCATTAATCAATTTGAAGTTTCGACTTTAAAATTTTCTTGTCATTCAAAAATGTTTTTGATCAATCTATCATTCTTCACTCAACTTTCTTGGAAAAATCTAAACATATCTAATTTACATATAATTGTGTTATTATTTTATGCTATGTGAAATCAAACAAAAAAATTAAAAAATATCTCAATTTATAGGCAGCGTCACAGTTTGTATTCTAAATAATGAGACCATTTTTTATTCTTCTTTTAGGTTGTAAAAAATATTTTATTAAAAGTTATAAACACAATGGTAGATTTCATTAAAAGAACATTTTCAATGCACCGAATAGTTTCTGTTGGGTGATTTAAAAAACAACTTACATATAGTACTGAATAGCATTTTGTATCTTGCATTTCATGCATGTGAGAAAGAAGTCTGAAGCCCAGAAGTGCATGTATTTGGAAGACAGAATTCGATGGGCATGACATTTTCTAACCAGATAAAAATACACATGCATATGTCTATATGAGTCATTCCACACAACTCAAAATTGCTGGAGAGTGGGTGTAGCTATGAATATTACTGCACAATGTAGTTTTCAAAGAAAAAAAACACATTTGGCAGATCCGATCCTCCTGGACATCTTTAGATTAATTGAAATTTCAATTAATAAAATAGCGAACTAAAAATGCATTAAAGGCATGTCAAGTAATAGATAACAAATGAGAAGGGATGAATAATACAAAACTAAGGTGATAAGTGTTCTATATAAATGCACATATTTTGTCTATCTGTCTGAGTACCTTTTAACAAAGTTGGGCTATGACTCAGCCAGTAAATTAAAATAGGCAATTAATTATTGTCTGCACTTCGGTTTCATTGTATTTCATATCCAAATTATAAGATCCAAATATTCTAAATACTTTTTTTAATTTAAACATTTGTTTGTAAATTGTGACTTAGTTATTAGTTGTGAATGAGCTATGTTCTAATAAATAAGAAAAATAATAAAGACTGCTTTAATAGCTATCATTTTTGTGTGTTTTCTTATGCCAGATACTGTGGTAAGTGACTTTACATGCATTGTCTCTTTTAAACATAAAATTAAAATATGCAAATGTCTTCCTCTTTTTATCTTATTTTTTGCAGGTGAAAAAACAAATAAAATAGTATAGCATACTCTACAAAGCTAGTAAATGACATAGTCAGGATTCAGCTCCAGGTTTGTCTAATGCCAGATTGCTTTTCTAAACTGGTACAGTCTTCAACATCTCCAATAAAGATTGTTTCAACTGAACAAAGGTTATGGGGCCATTAATAATATTTAAAAACAGGTGAGAGGGGTGATATAAAAACATGCTCACAAAGTTTTAAAGAGATATAGGAAGGTTAGTATATAAACAATGATATGTTCACATAAATGCATTTTATTCATTGCATATTTCCATTTTATATAAGTTGTCCATATAATTAACTCAACTCTAATGTAGCAAAACCAATATAATCATTTTATTTTTTACACAGAGGCTCATGGAAACACAGTAATGTACAGAAGTTGAGTAGGAAGCTTCTTGTTGGAAAGTTTATAAGTATACTAAATTTTATCTATAACAGAGCCCAGTGTAGAGATTTTTGACTTTGAAAATTATTTGGTAGAAATTTTTGAAAATTGGATGGTTAATAAAGGTTAAGTCCAGCACAACCAATAATGAATGAACCCACTATATGAGACCATAGCTATGTGAGGGAGAGAATATAGACAAAGTTATAAAAAAGTTTCCATGATTTATTTCTGTTCATCTTAATAGTCAATGCCACTCATTGCATCTTTTGCTACAGCTATTGATTATAAAATTGACATTATCAACCATAAAAATCGCTTACTGTCCTGCCATCTATTTTATCGACTTCAGTATGTGTACATCAATCAGCAGATATTTGTTTTGAGCACACTGAATAAGGCAAAAAGCAAACAAGGAAGCAACATTACTTGTCTCTAATATTGTCTGTGCTCTTCTAACCGAAACTTGAAATCTTCATTCACAATTCCACAATTGTCTGTATGTTTGCAACTTGCAAAATAGTTTATATTGATCTCACCTCTCCCAACTTTATATAGCCCAATTTACTTAATAGATTCATCCTCATTATTAGATAGATTTCTTTAGCCTCCTGAAGTAATTATACATCAATGTACATCAATTTTATTAAGAAAAAGTTATACCTAAACATAGATTTTAAACTACAGAGTGAAATGTATAGATTACATCACAAAAGATTATTTATACTTATATAAAATATTTTAAAATTATAATATAATTTTTAAATTGAAAATACTTTCTTTTAAGGATTTATATCATAAGTTTTAGTGGCATTCAATTAAATGTAATGGGGAAAGCAAAATATTATGTCAATCAGAATATGGGTATTGAATCAAAAAATGCATTTATATAATATAATAACAGTGCTATTTTATATCTCTATGAAGAGATATTTAAAGACAAATACCCAGGATCTACATTCTCCTATTGGTAAAATTAACTCATTTATTACTTATATAGAAATAAACTTAGTAAATATCTACTCTACTTAATATTATTTATGCTACACTCTTCAGCAGAAAAGACCTATATATAAAGGAACAGTAGCAGAATATTTCTGAGAAGAATTTCCATCATAGGTTTTTTTTAATGTTACCCTTTTAGTACAGAGTATTCAGGAGACAAAACACTTAGAACACAGAGCAATACGAATTGGTTCTCACATATTAGTCGAAATAAAATCTTAAATATCCTCTTTCAGAGTATAGACAAGTCATTCACTCTCTGCAGAACATACCTTGAATAATATTTCTTTAACTTACTTAAAGTTTTTTTCAATTTTATGCTGTGCCAATGCTGTGCAGGGAAGAGTTAAACTTAAACCAAAATCTGCATAAATATATAAGGTGCAAGGCATTGAGAAAACATTGTATGTGTTTTCATCCTTAAGTTATTGACTTATATTTATTGTCTCATTTCTTAGAATAAAAAATAATGTCATTTGGGCATCTATGAAACTTCAGTGAAAAAATTAACTAAATAAATAGATATCGTACAGTGAATATATTTATTTGCATAGATTTTAGATTTGCTTAAACATAAAAATTATAATGGTTGTTCTATCACAACTATAATAAGAAGAAATAAAGTATTTCTTATAAAATTATAATTTATAATTACAGAATTACACTCTTAATGTAAGAGTTCCCTGTTGTTAATACTTGATAATAAATTGTACAGAAAGTTTGGCACCAATCTGTCCATAAAGTAGTGAGTCTTAGTGTAGTTGTAATAAAAAAGAATTTGCTAAGATTGGGTCATTATCAAGAGAAGACTGCTGTCCATAGTAAGAAAACTTAGAAGGTGGCATTTACTTAATGGTCTAAGGACAATATTCTTTCACATGTGTGTGAGAATGCAGGGTGCAGATGCCTGGGATTCATGCATGAAAACCCTCCACCAGACAAAAGTGTGGAACCCTCACCCACGTGATCAGAAACACTGCTTTAGAGTTTAAGTCTCAACTTTATAGACTTGGAAAGCTAAAAAAAAATAAGAAGAAGATCAAGTATAGATCTATCTGTCTGGAGCAGACTCATCACCTGAGTGCAAAAGAGAGAAAAGTATATAACAAAATGCTAAAGTATGAGTTTAAATGAAAACTATAGCTCACAGAAAGCAGTACACTTAGGTCATTAAAGCAGGCAATTATAATAAAAATGTTGCTTAGAAAATACAGACTCAAAACAAAATGATCTATAGGATTCAAATAAAATGACATCAAGGTATAAGTTGTTAGTGATCTCACAAAAAATCCTTTGAATTATGCAGCCTTGTTATTGCCATCTTCATCTTTTTGTAAAGAAAGATAAATATTTAAAAACTCATAAAGATAAATATTGCTTTATATTTCTACACTAAGAATTAACAAATGTTATAATTGTAATATATTTCATTTTTAAATACTTTAATTCTTTGATATTTAAATTTATGTAATTTGTATTATATATTATATATACATATGTTGTCTCTTTGTTTATAAAATATTACAGGTATAGTTCCTGGTGAAGCCATTTAGTCCCTTCACTCATGTATAGTATATTTATAGTTGTTTCCTTGAGTCATGCATAAGCTATCAGAAATAATGTTCATTTATATGAAAGTACTGAGTGTTGCCATATTGTCACTTTCAGCTGTTGACTGACCATGCTGCTACTGTCCATTAAAAACACACTTGGGGATATTGACAGCATACTTCATTATAGCAGGTGGAAGTATATTTTAAGGTTGTAGATAAAACAAATAATACATGAGGAAAATATCACCTAATGACATTTCAACTAGTAACTCATTCTAGAGACATAAACATAAATAAACAAGAAGAATTAAGCAAACAAAAGAATTAGAAATTTCATACCTCAAAATGAAGAAACCTCATAATTAGAAAAACAAGATTTATATATAAGAGGATATAATTCTTTAATGAACAAGTAAAACATTTGCATATCTACTATGGCTCTAAAATAAAAGCATAATCTCTTTTAGGCAAAAGAGATAATTAACAAAGGCTTTTTGGGAGACAGATTTTGACCTAAATCATAGTGGTCCTGGGCAAAAACTAGTGAAGAAGGAAAGGCTGATGCTCTTTGCTGGCAACACTGCACACAAAATATCATAAAAGTGGAAATAAAGAAGGCTTGTGTAGGCCATGTCATAAGACCACCTAGAGTACAATACAGCTCATGACGAGTGTCGAAGAGATTTAAAAAATGTGTGAGCAGCGTAATAGTCAGACTTTAATAATAGGCTTTTTCAAAATGATTTTCAAAGATTAGCTTTCCTTTAATGGTGTTTTGTAAAATATTGGCATTCTGTTAGATATTAATGCTATCTCCCTTTCCTTCTAAAATAACATATTCTGTCTGCTTGGGAACCTAAGCTTGCTACCTACCAAGTGTTGTCATGGTGATTTATAGTGGGTATTAGCACATTTTAGTTTCTAGGGGGTTTTGTAGTAAAGAAACGTTTGTTCGCTTTAGTCACTGAACTATTTTTTATAAGATTAATGATTTTTTTGGTTTGATAAAACTTGTAAGAAATGGTGAGAATGAGTACAGTTTCTTGAACAAGTTTGCAGCATGGTATATATCATCTTTCACAGGCTGCAAACTGGTCAAAGAAATGTATGGAGGTGGAGAGGAAAAGGGAATCGTATCAGGAAATTGGGAGGTGGTTAAGGCTCTAGTGAATGTGTGAGGCAATGAGTATGAGACTTGCATGGTGCAGAGAAAATTATAAGAACAGGTGAAACCTGAGAGACAACAAGGCAAAATAAATTGATTACTTGAATATAATGATGAAACAAAAGGGAGCGACAAGGCTTAAAGAAGTCAGTCAGTGCAAAAATGAAATTGTATGAATGAATATGTAGGTGCTATGCAGAATAAAAGTAGAATTGATCAATTCAAAGGAAATGGAATATAGTTACCTAGTAAATTAATCAAGAAGGTAATCTATGAAAGTTAGGTCATCTATGATAGTAATATTTATATTCTGAATAATATATCACATAGGAATATATTTTTATGTCCATGTTGTTTACATATATATGAAAATTCACCCTACCAATATTACATACATATATATATACATATATATGTATGTATATATATATATATATATAGGTGTGTGTGTGTGTGTGTGTGTGTGTTAATAGTATGTACTATTTTATGTTTTTAATTTTAAGTTCTAGAACTCAAAGGAGATTTTAAGATTGAGTTCAGAGAACACATAAACTGAGGAAAATATATATAAAGTAAATATGGGAAATATATACTAAAATTTAAAATTAATATGTTCATGTTCACAGAAAAAAAATGTTGTGATTAATTTTTCTTGAAACCTGTTATAAAATAAAATAAATGAAAATGTCAGTTAATTCTCTATATACTGCCAATATTGACTTCCTATGGAATGACAAAGTAAGAGAAGTCAGGCAGTAGTAATTTCAATCACCTCAAGACTGATTTATTTTCAATTGCAAATTCCGTCTGGTGAAAGGTGTTATAATGGCAGCTTGAGATTTCCAAAGTAAAATAAACAGTAATTTAAACTGTTCTATATGCAGGCCTCTATCCTGACCTAGAAAATCACTATAGATGTTCAATTTTAGATTCTTTTTTTTTATACTACTGCTACTTTTCCTGAATCTTATCTGTAGAGTGAAAGGTCCTTTATACAATTTCTATCCATGCATTCAGTAGATAAAATATACAGTGTATTATCCCTCGGTTACAATAACGTGACACTGGACCATTGCCACTATGGCACTAAGAAAATGTGAGACATTCATGTAGATGATGCTATTGACAATGTGTACAGCATTTTACCATTAATAAAGTAGTTCCACATTATGATTTCATTTGCTATTTAACAATAACAACATTATATTTAAAATTACAAAGAATCGAGTGCTTCTCATGACTGTACCAAGGACTACACAGCTACGCTTACACCAAGATTTTTCAGTCTTGGCTTAGTAGCACCCTGAATGTCACAGATTTACACATTTATATATATATATATATATATATATATATATATATATATATATATATATTCATTTTTTAAATATATATTTTATATATAAATGTATATTTGATATATAACTATATTTAATTTATTTTATATATTAAAATATATTATATATATTTTTATATTTTCTATTTCATTTTGTTAATAAACAATATGAGCCTATTCTTAATTATCTGAATCAATATTTTATAATTGGATACTAATAAATTTCAATTCTTGATTTGGAATTTGGGTTTGCAATCACACATTATTTACTGATATCCTAAAATAATAAAAATTTAAGGTCAAAGGCAATGCTTCTCAAACTGGAGTCCAAAGATTGAGACATACGTAAATCTACATATGTAGAGAACAAAATCCACTGATTTTATTTAAGCCAATTTAAGCACAAAACATTTTAGTACAGAGAATTATTAAATAATTTCTAGAATAATTGGAAGGACAAAAGAAAAAATATTTCAGTGGTAATTATTTCCAAAGATGCTACAGAAATAAGCAGCCAAAGTAGCTACTGCTACTACAAGTAAAAGCATTGCCTGTGCAGTCAGAAAGCTGATGCTACAGCTACTGGCTCCAAAACTCTACAACCTTAGTGACAATACACACCAGCACTTGCACGATTCATCTATCTTCATGTGTCCAATAGACACTGTGTTTAGTATGAGGGAGATATTCAGTAGATATTTATTGAAAGGATGGATGAATATTCTTTTTTTTATTATTATACTGCTTAATGTCCGTTTGGGCAAGGGGCTAAAGGAAATGAGAAAGCTAATTACTTCCATAGTGAAAAGTTGCATAGCAGTACTGAGACATATGTTGTAAATTTTTGTATTAATTAATATAAGTTGAGTTGACCCTTGAACAACATGGGTTTGAACTACACGAGTCCAATTAAACCTGGTTCTTTTCAATGAGCTCTTACAGTTCATACCAGCGTTATTCAAGGGTCAACTGATGGTTGGGAATCTGGGTATGTATCAGGGCCAACTTCAATTATAAGCAGATGTTCAGCTGCACTAGGTGGATAGCACTCCTACTTCCTTTTTTCAAAAAGTTGACTGTAGTAACTATGACAAAATATCATCTGTGAAATTTCAGTGACTTAAGAGAATAATAGTTTTATTCTTATAGTCAAGTGAAATTTATAGGCAGTGGAGGAATGGAGATATACTACTTCATTTCTCATTCACAAAAAGGGTTTGGGAGGAATGTATTGAAGATAGCTTAGCTTTCTGCAGCCTGGATCAACATGAAGTTGACATCTGGGAAAGTGAAAGTATTCATGGTCCACGTGTTGAAGTGGTACACATAATTTCTATTCACCCACCACTGACAAGCATGAGCATACAACTCCAGCTTGCTATAATGGAGGCAGGGACTACAGGAGAGTTATTTTATCTACATGAAGAATAGGAAATAGATTTTTGTGGACACAGGTGACTGTGTCACAGTGTTGCAAGAGAAACCACAGCATTTTAAAAATAAAAATAACTATGTTAAATTGTATCATAAATGCTGCTTTTGATATTCATTAAAAAATAATATAGATAAACACTTTCTCTGTACAAGTGGTAATGATAAGACTTTAAATATTTTTTTAATGACTTCAATGCTGGGTTTTAATATATCTCTGAGTAGTAAATAACAGCTTGTGAGATTTATCTTTTTCTACATAACAGAACAAGGTTTTTCCTATTACACTATTCTTATAAACATTTTACAAGAGAAACAGTTTACAGTTGGTACCTCTTTCTTAATGTGGTTTATTTCTGTTCTTCGGTATATAGTACACTCTTCCTCCACCAATTATCTGTGTTTTATGGAAGTGCCATTTAACCAAAATGAATATAAAACTTAATCTCTAAGTATGGCCCCTTAAAACAAAGATTGATGTTGAGTCTAAGTAGATGTGTTTAAAAAACAGAAAAGATAGATAAAAATTGAAAGAAATGAAAAGGCATAGAACATATAAAGACTTTTAGAAAGGAAACAAAATTCTGTTGCTTCTTGCATAGATAAAGTTTTCTTCATTTTATATATTTTTATTTTTCTGAATGCCTCAAATTCAGTAAAATAGTTCCTGATAATAGTTTGTTTTATATGATATTTTGAAAAATGTCATATGAAAAAAATTATAGAATATAAAAGGAGAAATCAGAGATGACATTCCCCTCTGAAGAGGAGGGTCTTGTCTTCATCTCTAAAAATAATAGGTTATAGAAAACTTACTTTTTCTTTAAATCATATAATTGTATCTATCCTCCTCTAAAAGTAAAGAAAGTTCAGAAATCCCATGGACAAAAGGTAAAGCTATAAAAACTTAATTTTAGTCTTGACCTTCAAGAATATCTTACTTTCTCCCACTACCAGTTAAGACTTGGGAATGTGATTTTCATAATATAAATGTGGCTATTATAATATCTTAAATTTATATTGACAATGCATTTTTTTCTTTAAAATCTTTACAATGTGTTTAAACAGGTCTCCCTCATTTTCTACATTTATTGAAAATAGTAACATTTACCATTAATCTTTTTACAAATCAGATATCTAATAAATATGCATTGATGTTGATTAGGTACACATGTATATATACATTTAGTCCTATTAACAGCAAGTTGTCACAAAACCAAGGAGCAAATTATGGACACACAAATCATATGATTTTTCAAAAAAATTGTTTATTTTTACTGTTTGCTCAAAGTTTCCTACTTACCTTCAATCAGCAATATATCATGTCCAATATAGGAACTATTACCTTTTTAATTGTCACTGGCACAGTTTATTTTAAAATTCAAGTATCAGTAGGTGACTAACATAAGTATAGGATTTTGCTGAGCCACTCATGCTTTCCTCAGGAGACATCTGGCTTTTCATTGGGGTTCTTTAAGGTATTAATGTATATGTAACATATACCACATGGATAATAATCTTATATATGTATATATATAATTTTTTTACAATTCACTGTCTAATAATCTAGGATACAGCAGTGATAAAAGACTAATAATGAGTCTGTATCAGTAGATTTTTAATTCTAACAAACAGGAATATAAACAGACAAATGAAATAAAGCAGATAGTGGTATATGCATAGAAAAAAATAAAACAGCAAAATTAATAGAGACTGTCAAGAAAGAGCTCTCATGAGGTAACATTTGTGCTAAGATCTGAATGACAAAGTTGTCAGTTATGTGAAAATCTGGAGGAAGGGCTCTCCAGGGAAAAGCAAATGTAGAGGCTGTGATCACAGAATGAGCTTGGTTTATTTGCAGGACTGAGAAAAAAGGAGTGTGGTTAGAGACTAGAATGAGGGGAAGTGGGCTGAGAGAAGCAATCAGAGAGGAAGTCAGACCCTACCTTTGGTAATAATTCCCTTGTCTATTGCTAGGTTGGAGGCCTCCAGAGAGAAGACAATTATCTGAAACTAATCGTGTAAGAATATTCCTAGGGAATATATAAGAGTTATTTTTGTTTTTATTAATTTTTCCAATCTTTCCCCAAATATGGCTGTAATATTTACTTATTGTAGAAATTTTAGGAAATAGAAAAAATATAAAAACTAAGAATCATTTTCAATCCCAAACCTACAAGTAACTACAATGGGAATTTTGTTTATGCTTACTTTTCCTAGGTATTTAGAGTAGGTGTCAGCAAACTCTTTCCGTAAAAGCTTAAATAGTAAATACTTTAGGCTTTGTAGGTCATGTGACCTCTGTTGTGATGACTCAGTTTTGCTGTTGTATTTGAAATCAGCCAAAGACAAATGCAAATGAAGGAGCAGAATGACATTTCCAATAAAATTTTATTTATGCATGTAAAAATTTGAATATTAGATAATTTTCATGTATCACCAAATAATATTCAACTATTTAAATATGTTAAAAACTATTCTTAGCTGTCTGATTTTTCACTAATTTCACTAATTTTTATCTCATTCTTTGACAGATGAAAAAAATACATTTCCCAGTTTTTCTGCAATTACCCAGAACCATACGGCTAGTTAAGGTTGCTGAATCGAGTCACTGAAGATTGGGGTGAACCATGAAGTCATGACACTGCTGAGCTGGCAGTGTCACCACATGGAATCACACAGAGACCCTGAGCCACCACTTGCCATAGAACATTGCTGAACCTACAGCAAATATTGCCTGAATAAAAAATGAATCTTTACATTTTAAGCCTCTGAGTTTTTGACGTTTGTTATTGCTACAGAGCCTAATCAGAATAATACAATGTTGTTTGTGTTGTCTGACTTTTAGACTTTAATAATGAATTCTGAAGAATCATCTTTGAAAATAACATCTTTATATCAATATAACATGTTTTTCATTATATAAATGCCCACTGTAATACATATAACCAATCATTTAATTAGTTTTTGGACTTATTATTTTCTAATTTTTGCCCAATGTAAATGCAGCCACAGTAAAAGACTTGTAAATAAATATTTATATTTAATTTTCATTTATTTATAAATTCTGAAAATGTAATCATTGAAATCATGTGCTTATTATTTTAAAGACCATTGATATATACTCCCAAATTATTCACTGTATAGTTTGGAACATTTAAAATTCTTATTGGCCATATATATTTTATAATCATTTCATTATCATCAGTCAACATTTTTTTTTTAATCTTGCTTGATTTGGTAAAGAAAATGGTCTTTGTATAGTCTACATTTCTTAACTTGAATTTTTTCATGTTTATTATTAGTCATTTGAATTTTCTTTTTAAATTAAAAGTTTATTGAGGTCCTTTGCTCTTCTATTGAGGCGTTTATCTATTTCTTACTGATCAATAATATCTTTAATAAATAAAATTATTTACTTACATTTTTCATATTTGTTGCATCTATTACTCTAGATTTCCCTTTGCCTATTACTTTACATAATGTGGTATGTTTAACACATGTTTGTAGATTTATTAAACTTGGTTTAAGTCTGTAAGTTTCTTTTTTATAATCTTATTCACTTTTATGCTTATAATATTTTTCCATCCCCAAACAAATTTACATCAGCTAGCATTTTCTTCTTTTTCTTTTATAGGTTTATTTTTACTGTTTGTGGTAAATGTCTGCATCTTAATTCACAAACCTGTGAATATATTATCTTATATGGCAAAGGGGACTTTGAAGACATAAATTAAGAATCATGAGATGGGGAAATAATCTGGATTATCCAGGTGGGTTCAATGTAATCATAAGAGTCCGCATTTGAGGGAGGCAGGAAGTTCAGAGTCAGAGAAAGAGATTACGAACACCGAGGTCAGAGTGATGTAGCCACTAGCCAAAGAATGAAGGCAGTGTCTTGAAGCTGCGAAAGGCAAGAAACAGATTCTCTGTTGGAGCCTACAGAAGGAACGCAGCTGTACGGATATTTTAATTTTCTCCCCATGGGGCCGGTTTCAAACTTTTAACCTCCAGAACTGTAAGAAGAGAAATTTGTGTTGTTTTAACCAATAATTGTGTGTTAACTTATTACAGCAGGATTAGGAAACTAAGACAACATTTAATCCATTTAATCCATTTATTGCATATAACCAAACCACTTTAATTTAATCCACTTAGAAGTGGTTTTTTTTTTGTAGATATAAAAGTGAAATTTATGTTTTATAAGAGCTAGAAAATGAAAATTTTCAGAATTTTAAGGTGTTTGTATCCTGCAGCTTAGTTAAACTGATTTGGGAATTTTAGACTTGGTCATATGTTATAAAGAGATATGGTGCTTTGGGAACCCTGCCAGATAAATTCAGTTTCAACTTGTTCATAACAGAAGTTCTACTTCAAGATAAAGTACTCTCAAGTGGAGGCATTATGAAGGTGACCTGCTGACTGCTGGCTCTCTAAAATATTTTCTCCATCTTTCCTTTTACTGACAACTATGTATCTCTACCTAAAATTACCTACAGAAGGATCTAGAAATGACAACCAAGGACAGTCTGACAATCCTATAAATATGTTTCAAAGTTTAATGTTATTACTTTATGATATCTGATAATATTGGAACTGTAGAGGTTACTGCTATTCAATTGGTGTCTGTTACTTTATAAAATTATTGGCTATTTTGAACAGGGTGTTTCTTCTATTTTACTTTCTTTGTATGTTTTTTTAAATGTCCATTTCTCTATTACCTATGGTTTCCAAGAAATAGAAATAGTTTTCCTCAGCAAGGGAAGCTATTTGCAATGGTTGAGCAGAGCTCTATAATCAAACCACCTGGTTTGATTCTCTCTCTGACCCTTCCTCTGTCTGTGACCTTGAGCAACAACATATTGACCCTCTCTGAACCTCAATTTCCTCTGCTATAAAATGGAGACAACAATAGAACTACCTCATGAGAATAGTTTGAAGTTTTATTAGATAATATGGATAAAATATTTAGGTAATATCAAAGTCTGCACTCAGTTTATTTAGATTTTTTTATTATTTTTCTCCTCATGCCCATTTCAAACTTTATCTACCCTTCAATACCCAAACTAACCGTAATTTAAAACTTATTTCTGACCACTACATAGCAGAACACTTTTTCCCTCCCTAGAATTGGTATAAACTACTATATTAAAAATCATATATTTTTACCTAATTTGATTCCTAATGATATATTGCTTAATTTTTTATTTTTATTTTTCAAATCTTTTTTTCAACAAATGTATGTTCAATAACAGACAGTTGTTAGGATCTCTGTTACTTCGTTTTCTCATATGTAAAGTGGGAATACAAACAATACTTAGAGGCTTTTTATGAAAACCAAATGAGTTAACCTATCTAAATGCTTGGGAAAATGTTGGTGCATAGGGAAGAGTAAATGTTACTAGAATTAAAAATATTGCATTTAAAACACTATAAATTAACATTACAAAAAAACTATACACTTCTTTAAAAGGCTTATGTCTTCCTTATATGACATTCTAAGTTGTTCATAGATATCAAATCTATGAATTCCAAAAACAAAAATAGATTGTGGAAAATTAAAAATTATAAAGAGAATCATTCTAGGGAAAATTTTATGTGTGATTGGATGAGTGAATGTCTATATAATTCAAAAGGAAAAAGAAAGAACGAGGAATGTACATTCTGCTTTTTATGTATGCTACTAACTGCAAGGATTTGGGCTGCCTATTTGTGAAGTTGATAGGAAAAAAAAATAATAGCAGTAACAAAGGTCTACACACACACACACAAAAAAAAAACAGCTAGAAACAATCTGAAAGAGCATAGGACTTTAGGATGTTTATCTGCAGTCCCATGTTAACACTGAAACAAATTCAGTAAAAAGGGAGATGTGACGGAATTGACAGAATTTGTGTGTGAGAAGGAATTTAGCTTGTAAAATATGAAAGAAGAATCCCTTTTTAAAATAATGCTATATGAAAAAGCAAAAGATTCTCATGAGCTGAGAATGTTTGGCAGAAGTATAATTTGGGAATAGGCCAGAAACAAAGTTTCTTGAGATAACAAAGAATACCTCTAAAGTGCATACTAATTATCAATGCCCAGAAATTTTTAGGTGAAGTTTTATCTAGAAGGTCTGCTCCTTTCTAGATATATCTGCCATTTAGAAGGACAAAAGAGCAATCCAGCCTCTAAGAAGTTCTCATTCTTATGCATCCCAGTTTATATACACTCTCCTGTGTTCTAGATTATTCATTAGTGCATTATTCTCAATATCATTCACTCTTTCATTAGTTCATTTATTAAGCAGGCATTCATTGAGTACTATTCTATGGCACATATTGTGTTTGATATCCTGGGAATGTGTGTGAGAGACTAATAACAGTAATTATTACTATTATAGTAAACTTTATGGCAAATTTTATAGAGCATTTATGGTGAATTGTGCTGGAAGTTGTTCTAAGCATTTGTTCTCACAAACAAAAATTACAAAGCAAGTACAATAATTTTGTTTCATAAATAAAAAATGAGGTGCAGAGGTGAGCAACTCTCCCAAGTTCAGAAGCTAGTCAATGTCACAGCTGGCATAACTCTCATCTGTATCCTTAGCCACCATGCTGCAGATGTTTCTGAGATGATCATGTGCTCTCAGAAGACTTCCAGACTGGCACAAAGAATGAGGTAATTATAATAAAGAGTGGCAAAAGCTGTACTATGGTATATATAAGGTGTCATGAAAACATATATGAGCAGTATCTGTCACAGGAAAGGAGAACAGGCAAAGGCTCATCTAAACTAAAGCCTGATTCATAAAGTAAAATAATCGAATGTTTAGATGGAAGGTTAAAAGTGATATGAGTAATGATTTTTAAAGTCAGTGAGTAAAAACAGACTTTTAAGAATAAAATCAATATTCCATATGGCTTCAGAGACATTTAATGGAGAGAACAAGAGTAGAAAAACAAGAGAGAATTTAAAGCTAAAATAGCAAAATTCAAAGTACAGGTGAGAGAATTTGTCCATTCCATCAAGATAAAGAGTATTAAAAAAATTAAGACAAGAATAAAATCTGCATAAAACAAAGAATATGCGAAAAAGAGTTTGGGATTAGATTCATTATATTAAAAATAGGCAATAAGATGGCATAGAAAAAAATTAGAAATCAAGAAAATGTTTTTTAAGAAAGAAAATTATGTGCCAATACCGAAGAAATAATCAAGAGGTTAAAAATTATTCTGCAGCAAACATATCAACTCAAAACTTTCACTGAGTAGGGTAGAATTTAATGTTTCTCTTAGATTTGATACTTGATGGTTTTCTGCTAAGTCTTTCAGCTCTTTAAAAAATGATTCTAAAAACCCTTTGGATTAAAAATGTATGAATAAAAGGTGAAAAGCTAATATAAGGGAAATTACCAGTAGAAATTACAAAGGAGAGAGGAAAAACATTAGAATCTAGAGACCACTGACATTACTGAACACTGATCACAAGTCTTATGTAGACATCATGCTGCAAAGGTTGGCAAGCCTAGCAGAAAGCATGACACACAGGGCTAATGATATGCCAGGGATCCAAAAATAGCTGATTGTGAATTTCAGGAGAAAGCTGAAACAGGCTAAAATGAGAGGTAGAAAAATCATTAATTAGTTTATTGAAAAATATGGCTTTGTTGATGAACTACAATAATTCTTTCTTTAAAGCTGGCTCCAAAATGTGTTTGCCAGATAAGGCTGCTGAAATAAGTAAGGATGTTATATATCAAAGTGACCCATATGTTAATTCTCAATGGGTGGAGGAGGAAATAAATTATTGTGACAGGGTGAGTGAGGCAAGTCTACCCTCATAGTCCTTTATTTTCATGTGTACTCTGTAAAAGAAAAAAAAAGAACCCTCTGGAAAGAAAATAAATAACAAATCTGAGAGAAAACAAATAAAAATGATTTAAAAAGGGAGATGCTATCATAGGTTAATAAGCCTGTGTACCAGATGCAGATAACATTTTGACAACAACAGACAAACCAAAGATAAAGATATTTAAAATCTAAAATGGGTACTCCAGGAAAACGGAAACAAAAGTTACAGTGCTAAAAAAAATGAGGCAAAGGGAGAGCTAATATTGAATATATCAAAGTGCAGCATGTACCACTGGCAATGCTTGACTCTTTTTGGAGAGAAAAAAAGATGCAACATGACATTAGCGCAGTGAAAGTAAGAGAACAGAAGATAAACATACAGATAGGGGATTTTCGAATTTTGAGGAAGCAGAAAACAGTACATATAATGAAGCAATGCCAAGTGCTAATTCATATTTGACGTTATAGCTTTAACCAACTGCATACAGCTTCTTCATTAAGGAGTCATTTTAAAGTCCTCATAGAACATCCGGGGAGAGAAGACAACGCGAGGCTTCATATTTCTCACAAGAGAGTGGAATGATCAATATTGAAGTATTTTATCGGTCAAAGTTTTTGTCTTTCAAATACACAGAAGCGGAAGGTTGACACAAACTGGAAGAGGTGATGATGCACAGCATGGTGGGAAATCAGCAGCTTTTGTGGGCACACGGCCCCTTTGATATCAGGCTTTGCATTCATTAGCTGTAAGGCTGTGTTAGTTCCCCATTTAGAGTTTGTTTCCTTTTTATTTGTAAAAAGACAATAACTGTAATATCTCTGTATCCTAAAATTATAGTGAGCGTTAAAGGGATAATATTTGTAAAGCATTTAACATATGAGTGCTCAAATACTTTGGTAGCTTTTAGGAGAGATAGAATTTTTAAATCTAAAGACTAAGAAAGAGGGAAAAAGACAACATTGAAATAATAAAATAAAATTGAAGCATTTGAAGTTGTGAGGTTTAGAAATGCTCCTATAAAGCTATTAGAAATTATTGTGACATGGAATGTTTTACAAAGAACAAAAACAGAAGCACAAAAATACACCTCCCAAACGTGAGAAATGTGAGGAGACAAGGCCATATAACGGAAGGCATTTGTAGCCTCTGGGCTGTGGGGGAGGAAGGAGATGGGATAACTTCCAGTTAGAAGTATATTGTTTATGGTGCATTATTAAAAGAATTGCACACTTGAAACCTATATAATTATATTAACCATTGTCACCCCAATAAGTTCAATAATAAATAAATTAATAAACAAACAAACAACTAATAAAGAGAGGAAGGTGGGACATGCTCTCAAGGGAATAGCAGAAAACGTGAAATATTATTCATTTATATCCATAGATTTAACAAATATTTACTGTGCTAAGCATAGTATAATAGCTTTAAAAAGAATTGATAAAGAAAATTATATAAAGAAATAGCATAGAAAAAGAGATTAATGAGCATCGCACACATTTGTGTGTGCTATATTAAATTATTACATGCTTGATGGTCATGGAAACAAAATAAGAATCTATATAAGAAACTTAGGGCACAATGCGTTTGTCACAGACTCACATGAAAAATATATGATCTGATTTTCACAAATTTGAGAGGTTTTAGATGATCTAACTCAATCCATAAATTGGAGGAGAAGGAGGAGCAGAAATGCATGGATTTAACAATGGCTAGCTCTCTTTCTGAACGATTTCCGAGAGGCCAGCTAGTTGTGAATCACACATAAACAATCTTTAAACTATTTACTTCATGGTAGATTAAAAGAATTTTGAGAAATGTAAATCATAAAAATTATAAGAGATTATTATTTGCTATAGGCCTATAAACTGCACAATAATCAGGCTTTTTGTATTTTTATGCATATAGATAACCAATACTCAAGGCTGTGCCTGGCACTAAAATAACATTTAGTATTTGTGGAACTTAAGTATTTGTGTTTTAGTGACCGTATTTACTTATGCTTTTGTACCTAATAAATTAAATCCCAGGGTATTCTTTTGAATATATTTCTGGCTGACAAGAGGAGGCCGAAGCCATATTTGCTTACATATTTCTCTAATAGAAACATTAAGAAATAATTCTCAAAATTAAAATAAAAAGATTAGACAAAATAGTGACTTGTCACCCAGGCAACGTAGTTGAGCTTATTAAGTTAAATACCATTTTAAGGACTTTTTCTCACCACAGCAAAACTAAATAAGAAAATATAAAACAAGTGTTATTGTATTTAAGATATAATGTCAAGATGACACATAGTTTCTGTAGTTATAATGGTGCTATCACTCAGCAAGTGGCTGAATAAATTACAAATAGAGCACAATATTATTCATTAAAAAAAAATAATCTAACACAAAAGGTTGCCAAGATACTGAGCTTTTATCATCTCTAAAGCTTGTTCTCCTGGTTTCTTTTGTTCTGTCTACCCTATGTGGCAATGTTTGTTGCTAAGATAAATCCAGTGTTCATTTTTAGTGCCGTTGCATGCTGCTGGAATGCACAAAAGGCTAACAACACTGTGTTTTTAAGCAAAATCCCTCTATCAGCGTTCAGCTTAAGCTTATTTTCCATAGTAATTTTTAAAAGTCTAAATGTCATCAAGATTGCTTAGCTCGTGCCAAGTTTTCTCCAGACAAAAATATATACTCACTTATCTTGGAATTGTACTATGGAATAGGAGTTTTTTTCACTTCCTCGTGTATCATTTCTATCTAATGTGTAATACTGACTGTGTATTAAAATGTTGCCAGGTGGGAGTTAATACTTAAAAGATCTCATCTTTATACAGACTTCATCTTTGAGCATGGATTTAACAACCTTGAACATAACCCACTTTACGTATTTGAGGAATTTGCAGGCTAAAAGTGAGATAGATTCAGACAAGTGAATTGCAATGGTTATCTCTGGAAAGTGGAATTGGTAGAAAAAAAATATATATACACACACACACACATATATATATGTACATATATATAATTATATATATATAATTATATATATATTTATATACACACATACACATAAACATATGACATAAATATATATGTAATTATATATATAATTCTGTAATATAAATATACATATAAAAATTAAATCAAATGTGCTTTTTCACATTTTTGATATTTTTATAATAAATTGCTTTTATTTAAAAAAAGTAAATAACATATGCCACTGAAATACAGCTCGAAAACTGGTGTAATTGAAGTCTAAGCTGCTTTGTAGACAAATCTCCCAATATTAAATTGGGGAATGCAAAAGATATTTCTCAAAAAAAATAATATCTCAACTAAAATCTGATATATTGTTACTGACCACTTTGTTTCCTTCTTACCCACATGCCATTTGCTAATTTCTATTCCTATTCCTTTCTTTTTCATGCAGCCATCAGAAAATGTTCTTTCATTATCATTATTGTGTCCATCATCTCTTCTAAGACTCAGTTCACAAGATGCATGTTATCACATGAAACAATGTAAATGCAAATTTTTTTATTGGAAGCCTATCCTGAATAATCTCATTCTAATATTAAATCCTACACTTAGTTTAACAAAATCAACTGCAAAGATTCAAGATTAGAGAAAACCCAGATTCATATCAGTATTAATGTGTCAAAGTGTGGTGTAGTTACCAAAAATTAATGCATCTGTGTGCTATCTTTTAGGTCAACTTCATAGAATTGTAGGGCTTAGATCAGGAAAAATGATGGTGTAATTTTGCTCAAAGATAGTATGAATTATTATAACTGTCACAGTGACATATTTAAACATATTCATGTGAGAGGGACCAAAATAATAATAATCTGGAACTCTGAAGAAAATGGGCATATTTAACCTGAAAGAAAGAAGATTTGATATATATGAACTCTTTCTTCATGTATCTGAAAGATTTTCAAATAGACAAATAAAAATGTTATTTATGGTTTTAAAAGGAAAGTGCCAGGACTAGTGGGAGGAAGTGATAACAGAAAGATTGTCAGCTCAACATGAAGGAGAACTTTCTAATAATTTGAGAAGATATTAAAGAAAAATTATTCTGACATTTGTTAAAATAGTAAGTAGTTATTCAAGACTACTATAATAGGGTTATGCAATAGTGGAGGGAGATTGGACTCAACACCAAACATGCCAAAGACAGCTGGGGATTTAAAGCCATTGAGCAGAGTAAGGGGATCAATGAATGGAAAATTACTAAGAGGAGACATTAAGAAGAGGGGGATTCTTATTAAGTTTACTTAACAGAATTCTTACTAAAGGCAGACCAGAGTAATTATATGTTAAGGTTGAGGATGAAGAATATGATCATCTATCAGGGTTGATCAGATATCAAGGGTGGGGGATTCTTGCTGAAGTGACATGGAAGATTTCTTGCTAAAACTGGGCTCAGCAATGATGGACACAGAGACCTAGTTGAGAAGAAGTCTCAAAGGATTCTAAGTAAAATTTAGTCAAGGAGTCTTTGTTTAGTAATAGTAATAATATATTGTTTAACAAATGATAAAATTGAGGATTACAGAGGTTAAGTAACCTCTTCAAGGTCACTCACCTGGTGAGCAGGGTTTCATACTCAGATATGTATTACTCCAGAGCTCTAACTGTTAACCATGAAAGAAGTTGCTTTATAAGATGGAGATCTTTAGAGTTAGTCTTTAGCTAAAGATTATTTAATCAATGATATTAGGTTCTCTGATTCTACTTTGATGATTATTTTGATTTTCAATCTATGCTAGAAGGAACCTTAAAACAATCTAACCTTTCTTTACATCCTCACCATTAGTTGTTTGTGTGTGTGTGTGTGTGTGTGTGTGTGTGTGTGTGTGTGAGAGAGAGAGAGAGAGAGAGAGAGAGAGAGAGAGAGAGAGAGAGAGAGAGAGAGAGAGAGAGAGAGAGAGAGAGAGATAACAGCCATTCTAACAGGTATGAGGCAATATCTCATTATGGGCAGCCTAGTGACTATAGCTAATAACACTGTATTGTATATTTAAAAGTTGTTAAGAGTAGATCTTAAAAGTTATCACAAGAAACTGTGTGGTGATGAATTTAACTAGACTTATAGAGATGACAATGTGGCAATATATACATATATCAAATCATGTTCTACATCTGAAACCAATATCAAATTATATGTCAATTCCATCTCAATAAAAAAAATAAAGCATATATACAAACCTAAAAAAAAATCTATCTTAACACCCTTGTTTGAGAAGTGGTAAAACTAAAACTAAGAAACATAAGATAAATTGTCCATTATCACAGAGTAGGCCTGAGAAAGAATAGGAAAATTTACTCATCATATGTCTAAGATTATGCTTGTCTATTATTTTGTAGTGTTCTAATCCATATGTTAAACATTACTGACTAATTTTTCTTAAACAGTAATTTTCACTCTTGCAGAAGAAAGTGTGATGGTTCCCAAACACATTCAATATAAAGGTTTCTTGACTTTCAAGATCTTTAGAAGTCTGGTTTTTAAATTTTTTCATAGTATTTTACTTTTGTTCACTGTAAAGCAACCTAATTGAAAGATTTTTATAACTAAGATATTAACACTTTAATTGTTCCAGGATATTTGCATTTTAAAAAACGACATTCTAATCCAAATGAAGTTAAAAAAGAAGTTTTCATCTGCATGGCTATGTTATTTAAGTGAAAGGAGTTATTGTAAGATAGAATTGTCTCATCTTGCAGAAATGAATTGCTTAATCTTCCTGCATACTAATCCAGAAGCAAGAACCACAAGCACAATGTTTTCTCACCACAATTGATTCTAGACACACTAAAATAATTCTAGATTTTATAACTTTTTTTCAAATTCAGCTCTACCTAGATTAGTTTATTCACCTGAGGGTTATGCTATGTAGGTATGATGACTTTTGGTTTCAATCAATTGTTTCAATAGAATGATGCTAGGGTTTCATGTGCCAGCTCTTGAAAATGAGCTGCAGTCTGGAGAAGTGGACTGTCAGTAGAACAAACCTCTGCACAAGACATTAAGCAACATTTGATTGTGGATGTTCACTTTTATACGTTGTTGATCATGAAACCTAAATATTTAGGCCCAATTAAGCAAGCAAATTCTTTACAACTGTTTTCCAAAAGTAAAGTATGGTAGTTTATGGCACTAAATTATTTAGCTAGCCCTAGGGAGAAGAAAACAACTAAGAAAAATAGCAATGAATATAATTTTTCTGTACTTAGTAGTTAATAATTAATTTATTTTGTTTTGACCAAAATTCAAACATTTGTTCGTAATTTCACAGTGCTCAACTGAAGTAAATAAAAATAATTTTAAAGTGCTTACTTAAAGAATGGGTGCTAAATGTTATTTTTAATTATTACTTAAATTGTTTCTAATAAGAGAGAATAAGAATAATATTGAAGAAAAAGCTTTTACAGCATTAAAGCAAAAGATTACAAGTTGTGCTTTGTTAACATATATGACTCATAGGAATATGGGATAAATTTTGCCCTTCCACCCCCAGAGATGCTCAATTTCCAAATTATAAAAAGCAATTCTTTTTATTTTGGATGAGACGATAAAAAGGGCTACATAGGAGCTTCTTTACTGTTTCAAGAAACTGGTTCTCAAAAGTAATAGAGAAATAAGTCTGAAGCCTTCTCTATAAATAGTCAATATTTCTGAGTTCAATACAGTAAGTGGACTTGTGCAGAGAATGCAAAGTCAGGAAGTCAGTTCAGACTGGAAGTGTATCTCTGGAGTTAGATTTCTCTCATTTCTATATTATGCTTTCTTCAGAAATAATTTTAAAAACTTAGAGAATTTTATCAAATGCTATGTAATTTTCAAAAGAAAATTGGGTGCTTGGCAGAAGACCAATTAGCAAAGTAGAAAGAACATTGAGTTTAGAGTAAAAGGATAGAAGTAGCTTTGAGCTTTAGCTCTGTGACATTCTAACAGGGCGTCTTTAAAGTTAACTTTCCTCCCATCCTCCTTATATTTCATTATATGTTAAGACAGAGAAAGAGAAAAAAAGAAGGGAAAAAAATGCCCAATATCACATTTTATACTTTATTTAGTTTGCTGTGAGAATAAAATGATAATATAGGTAAATCATAAATTATGAAGTTATGCTAAATCATTTACTTCTAAATTTTTCAAGCATTTTTATGAAATATCCAAGTATTTAAAATGGTAGAAACTAGAACAAATATATGTACTTAGTGATGTTTTGTTTAAAATGTTACTAGTCTCCTCATTTTGCTTGTTATAACAGCCACACCTACTTTTCCTTGTTTTAAATCCAACACAAATGACTTTCATCCTAAATATAGTGGTTTAGGGTACTGGTTCTGAATCCAAACTTATGAACTTGACTCTCAATTCTGCCACTAACTAGTGACCTATTTTAATTCATGTTACTTTTCACTGTCTTAGAGGTTTTTTCTTATAAATGGGAATAATAATAATAATAATACTTAACTAATAAGGTTATTTGGAGGATTAAATGACATAATATTTATGTCATTTGTAGTCCAGTGCTCACTACAAAGCTTTACACATCATAAGCACTCAACACGTTGGCTATTTTTTCTTTTCACACCAGCCCACAGAGCCAAATAAAGTAGAAACATTTGTCATACCTAAAGCTAATTTAATCTCTCTACCTACATCCTTCATCCCATCCAGTTCTGTTCTTTGTTTAATTGTTTGTTTGTTTTTGAGTGTAGTGTTGTTTTTTTTTTTTTCATTAAATGTATTGGAGCAACATTGGTTAATAAATTTTTCTGTTTTTTAATAGCCAAACTACCTATCGTTACATGGATTTCTATCATGGGACCTCTGCCTAAAAACCTAATGTTCATTAATGTTACTAAAGCAAATCTAAACTCCCTAGTCTAGTTTTCAGATTTCCCAATGCTTAAAAAAGATCTATATATGAATGTTCTTCTCTCACTTTTTTTGTAATACTTCTGTTCTATTCAGACCTCAAAATATCTTACATCTTTACTTTATTCATGCCTGCTATTGTTATCTGAGACTTTGTCTTTTCTGCCACCAATACAAATCTTACCATTCTGTATCAGTCAACTTATCTAAGTGATGCTGTAGTAACAAATAACTCCCCATTCTTAGTGGTTTACAACAACAAAAAAAATTATTTTTCACTCATACTGTATTACTCTCAATGTCTCTGTGATTCTCTCTACATAATCTCTATGCTAGTATTTAAGTTGATAA
The DNA here is from genome assembly GCA_004027375.1 of Macroglossus sobrinus. Taxonomy (NCBI): domain Eukaryota; kingdom Metazoa; phylum Chordata; class Mammalia; order Chiroptera; family Pteropodidae; genus Macroglossus; species Macroglossus sobrinus. The sequence goes on from PVKZ01000641.1 coordinate 415,447, forward strand.
AGTAGCTCCTCTGGGATACCAACATGAGTATCCTAGACAGAAAAAAAAAAGACAGCTATTAAAGCTTTTGCTCAGATAATAACATTTCACATCTGTTCACATTTCACTAGGCAAAGCAGGTCACTTGATAAAGTTTGATGTCAATAGGATGAAATATATCTTTTCTTCACATGGAGATGTTAAGTAGTTAGTCAAATTACCCCAAATCCTAGAGCACAAAGGCCATAAAAACTACTGGCTAAACCAGCTACAAACACATGCGCAGAAAGTACTGCCCCTAATTTCAGCCTCATTATACCATCATACCATCATTATAATACTATGACTATGCCTAGGAGTTCATAAATCTAATAAACAGACTGAATTCTGGGTAAACACATACAAAGTAGGCAAAGTTATATAGCAGCCAAAAGTCAGTCAAGGTGACCTCACATAGAAATTATCTAGGCCCTCCCATCATTGCCCAGATATAAACAGACCTTCCCATTTCTGCTGTGTTACAGCTCTCCTGGCTAGAAACTCAGCCCTTCCTTTGGGGCATATTATCTTATCTCTTTACCTCCTAAATTCCACAGGACTACAGCCTGCCTTAGTGCAGCTAGTCTCCATCCAAAATGTACTTTCAATAAATCTTACTTTTTCTAAATCCTGCCAACCTGTAAATATTTGCTGCGTTTGTAGAGAAGAATCAAGGGACAACACACAATACTACTGTCTTCCTCCTTCTCCCCCACGCTGCTGGAGTGATGCCAGATTTCATACCACCCCAGCGGTGACAGAGAGGCACAGAAAATCTCATGGCTAAACCCAATGTCAACTAAGCCCGAGCTGCATATATAGCACTTGCTTAAAGAAGAGCAGCTAATATTTTGAAAAATTATAAAGTCTACCACAGTCTACCTCCTTTGTCACAAATACACATTTCTCTAATGCCCACAAAAATACACTTACTCCCTCTGCAAGAGAGACAGCTTAACAAACAACATGCAAGATCAAACACACTGATCTTATGATATTCTATGTGTATCTGAGGTCAGGATATGACTCCTCTAAAAAGACAAATTGTATGCTACGACATACCCAACAGGCAATGGTAATACAGGGACATGATAAGACCAGTAAATATACACGTTTGGAAAGAGCAAGAACAGGCAGCATATGACAGCGATGGGTACAGAGCAATATTCAGAAGTTGCTAGTCGGGTGTTATGGGGCATACTACCCAGGAGAAGTGTGTTCTTAAGCAGATTCTGGTCTACTCCTTCAAAGCAGCCCCCTAGCCCACTGTTTCACTTTTCTTCTCCAGGGCAAACTGATTTTCCTCTTTCATAAATTCATAAGTACTAAAGGTGTTATCACATTTCAAAACTTTTAGATATTCTGATACTGTTTCATGTACATTCATATTATCTCTCCAAACAATTTGTAAACTACTTAATTTAGGGAGACTGAATCTTATCAGTATGTCCAATATATTACTATACATGTTATAGCATTTAGGACAAATTAAAAATACAGTAAAAAGACAGGACCATTTGATTCAGGCTGACCCTTCACAAACGTTTCAGTAACAATTTTATAAGAATTATATGTATATAACAAAGTGTACAAGTGTGCATCTAATAAGTTGACATTCTGTTTAAGTGTAGCTATGACCATCTGGATATATTTCTTTATTTCATGTACCTTTTATAGTTTTTGTTTATATTTTTATTATGGAGACAAGGGAATTTCTTGGAGCATAGTGTAACACCAGCAGACAGTTGTCCTAATACTTGCCTGGCCCTCACCCTATAATGTGATTTTGAAACTGTAGAACCTTTCTTTATTCAGAGCTCTATTTGTAGATTGAGGAAATTAGCTCTGCCCATCACCATTCCCAGGGTATCAAGAGATTCCCTAAGGTTACATGGTCAACTGTTTTGAGTTCTTCATAGTAAAAAAAATAATTATTATGATTATTAAAATCAAGTCTGATAAAGCTATGAAGTAAGTAACTGTGCCTTTAAGTTCTCTGATCTCTCTATGCATTTATGTAAGATTAGAAAAGAGACAATACTATAGAAGTAATTAACTTTGGTTATGTCAATGAGAGAGATGCTTTTATACAATGATCCATTTATGACCCATCAAGAATACCACGTTTTGTCATTTACATAACAGAAAAAAATATCTCCTACCACAATCTTGTGAGATAAATTTAAGAGCTGTTAACAGTGTTAGTACATAATATTAACAATTGGCACCATACTATTCAATAGAATTTAGAGCAAACTGCACTGAAAAGCTAGTGGCTTATGAATCTGAATTTTCATCTCTATTTTATGTAATTCTAATTTGAAGTTTTCATAAAATTCCTATTTCCCACAGTTTTGTTATTTCTCAATGACGTTCCTTAGTTTTATTCTCCCCTTTACTTATAATGCCTTCTACTATGTTCTAGATGTTGTGATATTTTAAGAGATGTTGTGGGGACTTTCTAGTTTAGCATTTTATGTGTTCAAGGCATGTGAGAAATAAGAAAGTTATCAAGCTGGTCTACAACTGAAGACTTTTGATTTATGCATATTATAAATAGGAAAAACATATATAGACTTTAAATATTGAGATGCTAAGCAGTCTTGGAAGATTTTAGACTGTAAGTCAATTGTTATTACTTTAGATCCTGAAATGCTAATGAAAAAATGAACACTTCCCAAGGGTTCAACATTAAAGTCAGCCTTTTGATTAAGGAGTCTAGTTGTTTTTTATAAGGTGACACTAATAATAACTAAAATTTGTTGAAGTTTTGTTAAATGTCAAACACAATTTTCAGCAGTTGTATCTATTAATTCATTTAATCCCTATAACAACACTATGAGGTAAATACTATTATTCTGTTTGAGATTAGAAATTGAAGCACAGCAGGATTAAGTAATCTGCCCAGGGTCATTCAACCAGGATCCCAGGCAAGCAGTTTGGTTTTACAGCCTGTGCATTGACCACTATGCAAAATGGCTTTCCAGGGGATAGGAGCTATTTTAAAAACAGGAGCAAAGTAATTGCTGGGAGCCTGGATACAGTATGGTAAAGATGAGCTAAAATTGATTATTATCAGCTTAATGAAAATATCATTCTCCAAGTTAGATCTGAATTTATGGCCAGCCTGTTCACAGAGGGCTCCAGAAATCATGGGGTATATAAAATTCCCAGATATATGAATGAGCTGGAATGTCTTCTTTGTGTATCACAGGAGGTTAGGGTATAATAAGGAGGCTTGAACTGACATGGAAAAAATAGCTTATCATTAGAAAAATGGACACTTTATTTGTTGAGACATTACTATCTATAATATGTAACACTAAAGAGTCTTTCGTTTTCTATTGTATACAAATATGGTGAAAATTCCACAAGACAAATGATTAATGTGAATAAGATTTTAATGAGAGTATTTAACACTTAGAAGAGTAATATATGCATAGAATTAAGGATCTTGATATTAGTTACAGGTTTACTAAAATTTTATTATTGCCTCTTTAAATTTGATTACTATACCTTATCTATTAATATATTCTGTGTAGCCAGATTTTGTTTCTTCACCTCTTTATATTTACCTTACAAATTTGTTGAAAATACAGATGATGTGATACCTTTCAGCCATTTTTATATCAAGATATACAGAGAAAAAGATAATCTTTGTCTACTCTGGGATCCTTTGATGAGAGGGCTCATGTCAAAGGCAAGAAGCCAGAAATTCCAGCCTCTTCAGGCCTTGTTGACTGACCTTAAAGTTAATAGAATTAGTACAACATCCCACCTTTAATATATTCTTGCATTTATTGAGAAGCCCTGATGTTGTTTGTGATGAGATAAATCAGGGTTTGCATTTTGACTTTGCTATACCATAGCTCTGTGATCTTGATAAAATAATAATAACTTATCTTCTGTTTTCCGTATTGTCTAACAGAAGTCACAATGACTAAGGGGAAAGCACACTTCTGAACCTTCTTCCATTTGTCCCAGTCTGCCTATTTTTTTCTATTATTTTCTGAGAGAGAAGTTGGCAATTCATTTGGTGAGAGTTTATCATGTTCATAGAGCCATAGTAATAGCAGTTAAGGTCCAAAGGCATGAATACATACATCCTCTGCTTCTTACCTTCCAATCTGCCTCCACCATAGGGTCAAGCTGGAACCTGAAAGCCATTCTTGAGAAGAGGAAGTAGACAACACAGAGATCTCATTCTTTTAAACATTTCTCTTGAAAAAATTGCATTGGATTTATTAAAAGATTACTTATTCAAATACTTGCTTTGTTGTAAAGATGATTTAAATCATGGGGATTAAAAAATAAATTTAGTTTTGTTCTCAATGAGTTTAGGACTTATCTAAGAGATGACAACAAATAAGATTTTATAAGTTCTATAATCAAAGTGTGGGCAGAAAACCAGGTTAGCAATATCTGGAAGGACATTTCAGGAAGAGATATCTACAACACCTTTAAGATTGTTGATCAAGTGCATTTAATCTCTCTCTCTCTCTCTCTCTCTCTCTCTGTCTCTCTCTCTCTCTCTATCTCTCTCTCTCTCCACACTTGTGTCAGTCTACACCATATTTCAGGGTAGGGGATATTTCTGCCAACACTTTTAAAATTCGAAGTGAATAGAATTCTATAAAGCTTCAAGTAACCATTAATACTGTCCTGGCATAGGTCCCTGTCTTGCCTAAGACTGTTCTCTAAGTTTACTATTATTCTCAGCTACACTTTGAAAAATGAGAAACACGTCTACTTCAGTCTCAGATTCTTTAACTTTTTTAGAGTTTTATCATTTTCTCAAGGAAGAAAAATTGGTAACAAGACCCCTGCTCAGAGTCACACACCAGCAACTCCCCATCTCGTTCATGCCTCTGTTTCCCATTTCATGGATCCTGGACAGCATCATCATGTCCCTTTGCTATTTACAGTTCATGGCATACACTTATACCCCGATTTCTAAAGACTTAATATTTGATAAGCAAATGCAAAATTAGAGAACTCAGCCACTTTCAAATCTTAAAATATAATTCTTACAAATCAAAGAGTTATATTTTTAAATGTTATTTTTGAAACTCAAAATATTCTTGTTATAAAAATATGAATTATTCCTGGGAGGTTGGAATTGTGGGTGGCTGGGTAGGAAAATATCATGTTTCAGGGAACTCTGAAAGGTGAGTTTGGGAAGAAACTTGGACAAATCAAATAGGAGCAAGTTTCAAGGAGATAACGTTCACCAGAAAAAAAAAAAAAAGAGGGGTAGGGGCAAAGAACATCAACAGTCAATTTAAAAAAATGCAAAAGGCCAATAATCATATGAAAGACTATTCACCTTCAGTAATAATAAAAATAATTAGAAATTACTTGCCCTCAATACTTTAAGATTTATTTTTAAAGTGTGACATTATTTGGAGCTATGAAGTAACTATTCCTATATATTGCTCATAAAAGAATATACAAGTACAGCTCCTTGGGAAAGTAGAATGGGTATAACATGTCTAGCCTAAAATATACATAATCTTTAATCTAATATTCCCACTTCTAAATATTTGTAAGAATAAAATAACATTTTAAAAATTTTCTGCAGAACATATATTTTGTGATTTTTATAACACTTGGAAAAAATATAATACACATGAAAATCATTTATATGCACTTATATAAATTTCTATATATTGATATACACAACTACTTAATATATATTATATAATACATGGTGTATATCATTAAATATAATACATATGATATAATATGTCATATATGGCTTCATATTCATCATATATGAATCACACATGCAACATACATATATATAAAAAACTCAATATATGTAGAATTAATATATTATTTTTTATGTATAATTAATTAATTATTTTTAAATGGTGGTATTTTTTAACCAATTTCCTTTTCCTCTCTTCTTTTGTACATTTTATACATTTTTTAAATGACTGTGTTATTCCTATAACAGAAAAGTCATTAAAAAGAAAGAAAATCATGAGCAAAGTTTTCAATGTTGGAACAAGGTTAAATAAAAAAGAGTTAAAATATTGATTAGATTTCTCATTTCAAACATAATTGATGACTTTTATCAAAGTGATTTAAAGATTACAGCTAATTTTTATTGCTATTTCAGCAGAGATGAATTTATGTCCAGAGAGCATCTAAATCTCATTTTCAATTTATTTATCCCTTAGGGTACAATTTTAATAAATGTTTGAGCCCAATATTATGTGCAGTGATTCTTACTCTTTTAGTATCAAAGGTTATTATCTCCAGATTTTACTCCCCAAATTACGATGCATTTTATTTAGCAATATAAGGAATACAATTTAAATAAATGAGGCACAGAAAGGCAACAGTTTATAGCTGTCAAGAGAAGTGCACAGGACAGTGCCAAGTAGGAGGAAATAAGTAAATTCATTTGGAAGAACATAACTCAAGAAGATCAATGTCATTCTTCTGGGCAAAATGTCTAATGGGAAAGAGAGAAAACCATGGTATGAGGAGAAGAAAAACATGATTATTTATTTATCTGTTTGTTTGTTTATTTATTTTGGCTAGAAATAAATTCATGTATAATATAATTTAAAATAGAAATGAAGAACAAAGTAAGGATTTTCTTTTTCTCCTAGATTTTTCTTATGAAATTTATGTGTATCAGAGTAATCAAGAAAAATGACTAGAAATTTCACGTACCAATATCTAGAAAAATAAGAATTCAAGTAATCCACTTATGTCCCTATTGGTTAAAAGACAAGAAAAATGTGCAATGGCATAAGAAGAAAACTGACACATCTTCACCTATAATAAAGAAAAAAATGAAGAAAATTTAAAATATTGGAAATTATTACTATAGAAAAAAAAAGAATTAGCTTCATTTGCCAGCTTGTGCTTTAATGTTGTTATACATTGTTTAAAAATATGGTCCTTAATATTATAAATTTGGCTAATCATTGTTCATTCATTCAACAAATGCTTTTTGAGCACCTGCTCATACACTCTGCTTATCTACCAGGTACTCTTTTAGCATGAGGATAAATCAATATACACCACAGAATCCCAGCCCTTTCGTAATTGAATTCTTGAGCGTGAGACAGAATTGTTCTTCAAAGATATCCGCTCTTAAATTAACATCAGTTTGTCTGTTGTACATGACAGGTTTGTTGCCCAAAGTAGGACTATGAAACAGGTAGCAGATACTGTGAATTGCTTTAGTATCATGAGGTTACTATGTTTCCCAGGTCAGTTCTGACCTTGATGCTGCCATCCATAACCATTAGTGTGTACCTGACTAAGTTTCTGAAGCAAGTCAGGAGTCTCTCATGGCTGCTGATGAACAAGTGGCCGTCATCTCTGTTGGTGTAGAGGTATCTTGATAAGTTAGAATTGGCAGGATCACAATGTTTGAGAATGTTTTCTTGGCTCATGTTGTCTGCCAGCACTAAGCCCTGTTGTACAATATCAGCAATGAAGGAAAAAATTCAGAATAGTCAGATGTGAACCTAAAAAAGATTGTTATAGTTTTTGGCTGGAGTTGAAATGTAAGCTCCCATGGCTTCATATTAAATACTAGTTAGTTTTGTCATTGTTACTCTAATAATCAGTTCTACTTGTAAAAAAGATTACTCTCGTACTACTGATATACAGAAATTGTGCTAAAAATAAAGGTTCCATATTACTTCATGGAAAAAAAATATAATGTCATATTGTAATATGTTCTGAGGAAAACTGAAGGACAATTTAGCAGAATAAATGGTGATATTAGGAAGGATGGCTATTATTTAAGATTGGATAAGTCAAGGCATTAAAGGTGAACATTTAAACAAATGCTTGAATGGAGTAAAGAACATGAATTAAGACATAATTCAACAAAGAACAGTATAATAATAAGGAAAATAATTGAGGATGATGATCTGAGATTTATTCACATATAGTCTGGCATGTAATTTTAAAAGGCCTTGAAATTTCATGATAAAATACTTCTATTGTGAAAAGGATGGAGGTTGAGGGTGAAAATTGTCCAAAACTAACAAGTGAGAAAAATGTGGACAACTCAATTCATTAAAGTTCATTATTTTTAAATTTTGATATTTCTATATTGAAATAAAAGTTTACATACAGACACAGATCATCCCTCTATCCCCTGAATATCTTTTGTAAGCAAGGGTCAAATATTTTAAGAATAATTCTTAAGGCAAGGAGTACAATATAATAAAATAATAAAAATTAAAATACCATATATTGCATGGTAACTATGTTTTAATAAGTTCAGCACAGACTTGTGACACATACAAGAAATTACTGTGTCACAGGTATATTTCTATTAAGAATATTCTAGAAAGATATGTCATTAAAGCATGAAGTGACTTTCATTATAAATTTCTACATTTGGGGCAGGGAAACTATGATGTAGAAGAGAGACCTTTTTTTGTTCTCTCATTTAAGTGTTTCATATATTTTTAGAATTCAAAAACTTATTGAAGTTTCCCTTTATGCCTAGGATGTGAACTTCTGGAGAAAGGGTTGCCACCACTCTAATAACAATTAGAAACAGTCAGATAAACCACAAAATAATAACTTTTCTTAGTACATTAGGAAACTGAATTTTCAAATCAAACAAGAAGCCTAAAATCTAAGGAAGAACAGGCTCCCCCAAGCAAAAATAGGGTGAGCGTATCACAGACTAGCAGAGTATGAGAACAGATAGTACTAATACACAAACAAGTAAGAAGAAATCATCTAAAATTTTAATAAATTTCTAAGGACTAGGTGGAGGATAAGAAAATACAAACAAACAAACAAACAAACAAACAAACAAACCTAGAGTTGTCAAAATAAAAGACCTCAGGTCAGCTCTTACAAATGGACCTCTGCTGGGTGCTCATAGGAAAGACTGGGGACAGGTGAAGAAACAGGGGAGGGTCTTGGTTTTTATTGCCATGCAGACATGTAGAAAGGAATAAGTTCCCCCCAGGAAAGTTATAAAGTGCTAATCCCTCCTCAAAAGCCTTAAATCTCTGAAGCATGGACAACAAACCGTAGTGCTCACAGGCAAACACAAAGCTCATCATTACTCGAGTGGAAACATCCCTTACCCCAGAGAAGAGGCAGCTAACAGTCCTAAGCATAGCTTCCTGGTTCACTACTAGTGGACATTTCCTACATCCAGGGAGGGAGAGAAAGAACTTTCTGCTGGATAAGACACTCATAGTCACAAGGCACATTTTAGCTGCCTACCATAAAAAGAAGGAATAGGAAAACTGAAAGAACCTTTTTCCTGAGGCCACACAGAGCCTACCTAAGACTTTAACACACACTAACCCAAGCATAGTCAAATGAATACCAAGCATAAGCCATAAGAGTTCAACCTTGGGGAAGAAACAAGAGTTGTATAAGAGAACTCAGTAGCTCAGGCATACAGGGATGGCCGAAACTGAAAATGGAACACAACTTTGAGAAAAATCCCTTACCCAGTGACCACTAAAGAACATAAAAAATTTTGTAAAGTGATGGATATATTCAACACCTTGATGATGTTGGTGGGAAAATTCATGCAACTATATACCTAAAAAAAGTATATTTTAATACATGTAAATATTACTTACCTTCATAATTCTGATTTAAAATAAATGAACAAAGCAAAGAAACTTACTGGAAAAGAGCAAGGAGAATCCTATGAGAGTTAAGTGAAAGCATGATATATTCCTTGACAACTTTCCAGGATATTTTTCATTGTTCGAAGTGTGGAATAGTAAAGCTGGGACTTCATTTAAGTTATTCTGAAATATTTATATACAGAAGATCTCTAGAGAGATCTAGTAATCATGAACTCAGGTTTCACTACACAAAATTCAAATTTAGTAATTAATTTGGCCCATACCAATTTCTAGTGTGATTTATGTCTTGATTTTCTTGGAACTTTCCTATTTATGCCTGATTTAATGAGTAATAGCATCCTGTTTTCCTCTCCAAAGTGTTCATATCTGAGCAACAAAACACATTGTCACCCTATTTAACTGTATATCCTGTTAGGCATACAAGAGAGATAGGTAGAAGAATGGTTTCTCCATATTGACTTGCTAGGAAAAAGTTAGGTTCAGGTTGAGATCCCTTGAAAGAGAATGCTATGTCAGTCTGAAGGTTAATCTTATTGTTACAAAGAGGAAATGTGCAGAACTATGCACTCTGTTTCTTTAGTATGCTATTATACATCAATTAAAAGTTTGCTGAATGCACTACAAATCCTGGTCAGCATATTTCTTAGCAAGTTAGATACTTTTTAAAATAGGAAATTAAATCATTAATGGCTAGAAATTAAATCTAAAACCATATTTAACACTAGCTTCCACAGAGCGTTGTTGTTGTTGTTGTTGTTTTTGGTGAGTGGAAACAAGATAAACTACTGGGAAAATTAAGAGTTAACTATATTTTAAAAGACTATTATAAAGAAGTTTCTGTGTAAATATAAAAATATTCACTCCATTTCCCTTTTTTGGATCTTATTAAACCACACACTATATTTAACTTATTTTCTCTTCTAAGGCATAATAAATTTTATTTGCATGGAAAATTAATTATTCAAAATCCTGTGAAACATTTGAATTTTTCTAGCAGTAGATCTTAAATAACCAGAATTCAAACTGCAATTTGAAGAGTTAAAAAACCATTAGGAGAACAGTTAATACTCAGGACAAGCTAGAATAATTACAAAGCAATATTTAAGTTGAAATGCTCCATTTGAGATATTTTATATTTTACTCACCCCTCAGCAGTAAAGTAGAAAAGCAATATAATTTACCTCAAGAAATAGGTGAGTCATTTTTTTTATCAAAGCATATATAGTAGTAAAGTGTTCCAGAAAATGTACTGAGGGAGCAGGACCTGGGAAGAAAAATATGGTAATGGCAACTTGGCTTGTATAAGAAGCAAATCTTCTTCATTACTTGGACTCTCATACCTGCTTAAGATCTGGCCTTGTGAGAAAAAAAAATAATTTTTATTCCATAAGAATATGCAGGAAATAAACCCAATAACTTTATTCCATGTCAATTATGGGATGTGACAGTATTTGACAGGAGAATCAACATTCTTTCAATAAATAAACCTTGGCCTTAAATAAGTCCTCAGATACCAAATACTTTATTTTAACACAAAGCTGTTCCTAAAATTCACCATAAGATTCAGTTAAAAATCCTTCCATTCTTTAAATAACTAGATAGTATAAACTTCTTGGCTAGACTCTTTCATGTACACTTATATTATATGAACATTTATTTTATATATTACATTGTCCTATTTCACGCTGGATTTTATTATTTTATCTTATATGTATCTTAAATATTGTACTCTATTGGTATATAGAGATCATCTTTGGAAGGTATAGTTTTTTGTTTTTGTTTTTTTTTTGTATTTAGCCAAAAAGAAAAAAACTATAATTTTGAAAAATATTAATATAAAATATGAACAATGTTATAATATTATAATTCATATATTAACTAAGTCAACAGGTGAGTCTTTTTTCCCTCAGCTAATTAAGTTACTTCCACATTAATTTTGTTTGGTCTATAAGCATCAGTAATAATGATGTGGCAGACTGTGTATCAGTATATCCAAAGTGTATCAAATCATTGGTTGATTTAAAAATCTTAAAGTCCAAGATTTTGACATTTTGACTTCAATTCAATGCTAATCTTTTAACAAGTGACCATGAGTATAGTATATGTTTGTGTTGTGTTTTTGTAACTGAAAGCTTTTTTAGACTTTCAAAATTATTTATATGGAATAAATATTATCTTCTTAGTGAGTTTAAAATAAATGAATACAATATGCCATGAGAAACTGCATGTTGGAAACTAGGCTCAGAGATGAAAAAAACAAAACTAAATTCCTCAGAACCAGGAAAAAGTTGCGAACAAGGCAGAGAAATAAAACAGTACAGTGGAATATAAAAGCAGCCTATCAGGAGCTTAGTGCCAAAAGTGTTCAACAGGAAACAAGGACACAGACACCAAGAAAGAGTCTCAGATATTACTCCATTTCTTAGAGGTGGTGAGGACGAGGTAAGCAGGACCCACACCTCAGGAATTATCTCAGAGTACTATACTCCAATTAAGATGGAGAAAGTAAAATCAGACAGTTATAGAGTATGGGTATAGTGAAGGAGAATAACTTTGATAAATTTCAAACTCTTAGATACAGCCAAATCCCACTCCTAAAATCTCAAATTTTAGAATTATGTTCCAAATGAGCATATTAAGATCTCTACAGAAAGGACAAGTAACTGTCAGTTTCATATACCTATATGAAAACCCTGGCAATGGTGAGCAGAGTTGGGACTTATGTGATTGGACTCCATTTGCTCCATTAGCCTATTCACTAACCTTGTCTCAGAACTCTAACTTCTCTGATAGAAGGAAGAGGTTATCCTAAAGCTTAGAGCAGTGGACCTTGGCAAACAATGAATGCCCCCATTCTGGTATTTCAGAGATTTAAAGGCCTGTCTCTCACACTACAGACCATGTAAAGTTATGAGGGAGGAAAAATCTCACTCATTGATCCAAAGGAGTCTGTTGAATTATATAATATCAGGAAAATGAGTACTGAAGGCTACTATAGATGTTAGACAGTCAAAGAAATTAATTGGTCCCTGATTTTAGAGTAGAAGTGAGTATCTAGGTAAAAAATAAAATTTGTCCAACAGTGATAATTGGAATAGCTCATTCGTTTCTTAAATTCTAAAGTCATTAATTGAATATAAATGTAAGCTAGAAGAAAGACAATTGCAGTAGTCAAAAGATAGATGAGTAAGTAGGGTGGAGACAGGGAGAAATAACACTCAGTAATAAGGGAGATAAAACATATAATATAAATAATGTTTGGGGAATCAGTATTAAGAAGAACTTTCATAATTTTGAGTTGAAAACCTGTTTGTCAGTGATAGGGGACTATGGAAAGCAGAAAGTGTTGAAGAAATATGGAGTCATGAGTTCAATTTTGGCCATGAAAATGTAAAATGTTTTTGTAAAAATCCAAGTGTAGATGTTAAATAAATAATTTCATGATCTATAACTCAGAGGAAATGTTTTGGCTGGATATATAAATACAAAAATATTTAGTTTATGGGTATTGATTGAAGTCCTGGGTAAATGTGATCATGTGAGGAGGTTAGGGTAAGGAGGGAAGAAAATATAAAAATAAAAGAAATAAAGAAAAATAGAGCCAAGAGATAAGGCTGAGCAATAAAGGAATTTAAGAAGAAAATCAAGAGAAATGTATTAGAAACAAAGAATCATAATGCCTCAAAATTAAATAACTTAGTAAATTAAGATTTTATAGGTTTCTTCAGCCAGCATATGTTTATTGAAGTGATTCTGTCACTTTCAATTCAGTAAATTCGATTGGAGTAGGTTAAAGAGTATAGAAATGTAAAGAAAATGGAAGCCCTAGGTAGTTCTGGAGAAAGAATATTTTCTCTATTCAAACATGGGGAAAAAAAGGAGGATGGCTGAGGATTCAGGGAGGTATTTATGTTTAGTGGTGGGAGGTTGAAGAAGTTCCAAAATGCTGGCTTTTATTTTCTACAGGAAGTAAGAGACTTTGAAACTCTACTTAGTGGAGTGAAATAGAAAAGGTTGAGAGTCTGGATAGAGAGGAAAAAACTGAAATTCTTATTGTGAAAAGTAGAACAATTAGCTGAATAGAGAAATGCCATTTAAGGTTTATATTGTGAACAAAGTGTCTATATTGGTAAACAAAGGTTGACAATAGTGTTTTTCAAATCTAGTTGTGCACTTTTCTTCAGCCATGCTCACTCACCCAGGTGGAGATGCAGAGAATGAATGGTGGGCTCATCAAAGGGGTGAAGAGTTTTATGTTTGGGGACAATGACTAAAATAAAAAAACTTCAAATCAATCTCAGCTGAATACAGCAGAAAGTGAAGAGGAAGGTAATAAAGGATAATGAGAAAGATGAGCAATCAGTGAGTTGAAAATCCCAGTGAAGCCAGTAAAGAAAAGTTGTGGAAATGTTTAAACAAGTGTTTGCAAGGGTAAGAAGTTGGGGCTGGAGAATGAGATGTTTCAGTAAATAATTTTGGAAATGAGGGAGTTGGGGTGATTGCAAGCCCCACAGTGTGACTGGATGAGCGTGTGATCAGGTGGATGAGTGATACTGGAGAAGCTGTTATTTATACTGAAATGAGGTAGAAACCGAGGAGTCTGTTGGACCAGGCACCAAAGTTCTCAATGAGTACTCCACAGGATGAGCTAATACTACCCAGAAGGAGACATGCAGGACGATATAATAACTAAGAAGATAAAAAGGGATTTCACGAGCTCATGGATGAGAATTAGTCTCAAGTGGAGCCTGTGTTTTATAAATTATCCGCTTAAGGGGACTGCAAAGGAAGCAGTGTCCAAGGGAGAGCAAAGTGGAAGAAGTAAATAAATGTAATAACTATTAAAATTGAGGCTGACATCAAAGAATAAGATGATTGTGCTGAAATTATAGGAAATAAAAGAATTTTCAACCTAAAGCATTTAGGTCTAATTTGCTATATTTAGTCTTTATTTGTTTATTTATTTATACATTCAGGATATAGAATAACAATAAGAGCCAAAACTTATATGAATCACAGAAGCAAAGTAATCGTGCAAATCTATAAAATTTCTTAATGAATAAATAAAGAAAATTTTAATTTCAGGTGAAAAAGGATAAAGAAAATCAAGGCAACACTAAGGAACTTGGAATTTAGAAGGGGAAGCAGAAGGAGAAGAATGAAGTCCAGTTACTACCATTTCTGGCATTCCATTCAAAACTAATAAGAATACATTTCAAAAATTATACATACACATTGAATTGACACCTTTACCAGAATCATCTTTCTATGTTTTACAGTTGCCTGTGTTTATTTCCAAGTGTATAAGTCCTTGCTTTATTTCTCTGAAACATTAAATATACTTATTGTAAAGACAGGGTCTATTGGTTCTATTAACTTTGTTCCTTTGAGTGCAAATTCTATTTATTTGTTGAGTGTGTTATCTCTCATAAACATAGATTTTTTAAAAAATACGTGGTGATTAAGTTTATTGTAAGGCATTTTTGTAACATTTTTTACAAGTTTTAAACTGCAGCTTCGTGAAGCAGCTGTTTCACCCAGTGACATCAGCTACCTATGTTGGTTGTCTTTTCCTAAGTCAGTCATGAATTACAAATAACACACCTCTTCTACTTTGTGTATGTGTGTGTGGCGGGATTCATTTTACTTCTTGTTTCTTGATATTTTTCTTTCTTACTTTTCAGTATAATATATACTTATTTATAATATAAGATATTTATTGTTTCTGAGTTTGACAGACATGAGGGAGATGTAGAATGAATGCAGTCTACTATTTTGGAGTTAGAAATGTTAACAAAACTATACATATACATGGAAATAATTTATAAAATATAAGAATTAAAGCTTCAACAATGCTTCTATTCATAATAAAGGATAACAAAAATTATTATTGCCTAATTGAAATTATTAAAATTAGTATTGCCTAATTAAAAATTAAAATTAGTATTGTCCACTTATATGGTTAGTCAGTATTTTTGTCATATAATTTCCAATTTCTATAATGAGAATCATAGTATATACTTATTAGATACAAACTTCTCTTACTTATTTGTAAAATTCTAAGAGTTCATTAGATTATCTTTGAAAGATTTGTTTCCCCATTGAATTATACATTTGGTTTCTCTCCAAGTCCATTTAATTTAATAGAATATCTAGAATCATACCCTTTTATAAAATAAATTGAAAGCAATCTAAACTATAGCAAAAAAAACCCATCTTGTTGTATCTTAACAGCAATAATATACATCTACTTACAATGTATATTTGAAATTCTGAAGTAAAGATAATATTTCAGTTATATTGATGTACAGTATCAGTATTTGCTTTTTTTCTCATTATATGATATCTATTTCATTAAAATATCATTATAAAAGAAATCACACAACAACATATCCTTTTTGAAAGATGCAGCACATTTAGGAACTAAAGCCACAGATAGCTAGTTTAACATGCTAAAATATTTTAAAAGTGAATCTAAAACTTAAGACCACATAATAAATGTTGAGGTGATCTAGATTTTTTAAATTCATATTTAAAAACCTGTTATCATGACTATAGGGAAACAAAAATGTTGAATAAAAGATATTTTCAAAGGTTTGTTCAAAATAAAATTGTTAAAATATACAGAATTCTTCCTATATTCAAACATTATGTATTTAGCTAATATTATCATAGAAATGTGTGCGAAGAGTGAAGTTTAGTGGTCAGGACTTGATCTAATGGTTAGAATTAAATGTCAGTGGGAGATCTTCTCTGGCCCAATCTCAGATAAGTCAAAGTAGAGATATAACTAAAGATTGAAAGTCACAATATTTCAGGATAGCAGGTATAAAGTGACTAAACCTAAGAAATTGAAAAATGCTGCTTGAGCAAACGTGCCCCAAGCAATGTGTAAGTTCTCAGTCACTGCCAATAGATTGTTGGTTTTCTTTGTTTTTTTTTTTTTAACATGTTCCAGCAGTCCACTAGATTTTGAGAGATACCAAAGAAATTTAAGACAACATTCATCTCCTTGAAGAGTTTAGTAAATGGTCTTGTTGGGGCTACAAAACACACACAAATAAAAATAATTACCAAGCTCCAAAGGCCACCAAAACATACTAGAAAATTATAGAATCATGTAGAAACACAAATCCTGAGAGGATTAATTTGAAGAAAGAAGTTTCAAACATGTGAAGTTGAAGTAAGGTTTAGATAGACTTTGAAAAAGTAGAAAATTTAGATTGGCGGGTATGAGAATATCCACTTTCCTGGTGACTGCAAAGGCATAAATGTTGTCTCCAGGAAGAAATTTCTCTAAGAAATATTCATAGAATGTTAACAGTACTGTAGTGCTGAGATGATATGATAAAAGGGGAAAAGAAAATAAGAAACTGCTATTTTTGTTTACTTTTCTGTATCAGAAACTGTAGTAGGCTTTATCTGCTCCATTCATCTCAACAAATCTAAGAAAGTAGGCATCTAAGAAAGTAGGCATTAATGTGAACTGACAGATAGCAACTGGGGCTTAGAAACATTAAATAAATTCCCCAAGGCTAGAATGTGGATAATGATAGAACCAAGATTCAAAGTCAAGTGTATTTTTCTCTAAAATCGTTCTTCTTCTATAGCACAGAACACACAATGGCCAGGGATTGGTAATATTTCTGACTCAAGTCCTATATTTCAATAACACACACAGAGACATATATATGTTTATGTGTACATGTGTGTGTGTGTGTGTGTGTGTGTGTGTGTGTGTGCCTATGGATAAAACTCTGCCTATGAATATATGTATGTTTATAATTCTCCAAAAATATATACATTTTTAGAAATATGTTTTTTGTATATGTATGTGTGTACATGTGTATACACATGCATAAATTCACAGGCAGAGGTTTTTATTCATTTAAAAAATACTTATGGAATGACTAATATGTATGGGAAAGTTGAGTGACTTACAAATGTGAACCCAGCCTTATCATCTGTTAGCTCAAAATTTATCAAAAATTAGGAACCAATACATCTCAATGCTAATCTTACATGTAATGGAAATCTTTGTTTTTTTGTTTTTTTTGTTTTTTGCAAAGGAAATAAGCATTAATATAACCCTGAAGGTTTTAAGTTTTTGTTTTATGTATGTATCTAATAATATTTATTTTATCTTTCCTTCAGGTTTTTTTGGTTAAAATTTAAAGCAACACAATCTTTTTAAAAATAAATTTGTTTTATTGCTAACCCTTGATTAAAACTTACAAAAGGAAATACGAAGAAAATTAAGGCCAGGAATCCTTCAGAAGTCCATTTTTGTACTATATCCAATTTTCTCCAATTATTACCATTTGCCTTCTTGTACAGAACATCCTGCAACATTGCCAAGTACCTTTTAGAATCACAATCAAAGAATAAAAGTGAACCTCAGTGATTTTTGGCTCATGTAGATAGCATCTTTAGTAGCAGCTTGCAGCATTGATTTGCCCCAGTGGAATGTTGTTTCCGGAAAGAGGGTGAGTGAATCACTTTTATGAGCTAAGAGTTTTTCTCTGCACGTCATCTTGCATTATTAATGGCTGATTCAATTTCGCTGGCTAGAATTAAAGTTCTTTCTAGAGTAAGGTTAAATTTAAGTCTCTGTCTTATTATTTCCTGCATGGCCACTGATTAGTATTATTTAGACCCAAAAGCTTCATTTATCTTTTCCATATATTTGAATATATTCTTAATTTCTATGTAAACTTCTAGAAGGTACTTTTAGCACTTGTTATGCAATACTTTAAGACATGGATTTTGAAGTCAGACATACCTGGATTTGATTCCATTTAAGCTTTGTAACCTTGACAATGTTAATTAATATCTCTAAAGCACAATTTCCTTGTTTCAAAAATAAGTAATAAAAGAAAAGAACTGGAATAACATATCTTGTTAGAGTTTTTATAAAAATTTAATAAAAAACAATAAAGGTTTCTATTAGGGTTCTTGGCATGTAGAAAGCCCTTGATAAATGATAGGCATAATAATTTGTCAGCCACTGTTATGTTACAAATGAATAATAAACATGGCAACAATTCAAGTTCAAAAATACCAAAACAGGTCTAAATTATAATTGCACAAAAATTTCTTTGTATTTTCTTGCTCTTTTGCTCTTTCAGGTTCAGAATTATTTTCAATTTTTATTAATGTAACATGCTATTAATTGGACAGATACTATATGAGTAAAAATATGCAAACTTTTTGAGTGTTTTATATTCCAAACATTAAAAGGTTAAAATCTATTTGAAAAGGAAATATAAGAAAGATGAAGCCATGAATAATGCAAATAATATGTATACACATTTTGCAGTATGTAATAGAGAAAGTACGTGTGCAGGAATTAAAGAAGGAAATGAAAAATGAAAATATAATATGGTCAGGAAAAGTTTGATAAAGGACTAAGGGACTTGAGTATATTCTTGAAAGGTAGTTAAAATTTTTATAAATGACTGGGAAAATGTTAATTTGTATAGTTTATAAATGAATTAATTAGTGTCTCACTCATAGAAATTTAGAGTTAATTGTGTATATGTGTGTGCACGTCTGCATGCACACACACACACACACACACACACACACACACACACACACACACACACAATTTCCCTCTCTAATATGGAAACCCAAAAATGTATTTTAGTAATTAAGGTATTTAACTAGTTGGTGTTAAAGTTCAAACAACTGTTGTCTAGAACTTCTGTTCCTGTCCCAGTACTTTTTCACTGCAGTATTTTAGTGAGCAAGCCTTCAAAAGCTTCTTGAATTATG
Source organism: Macroglossus sobrinus (assembly GCA_004027375.1). Classification (NCBI taxonomy): domain Eukaryota; kingdom Metazoa; phylum Chordata; class Mammalia; order Chiroptera; family Pteropodidae; genus Macroglossus; species Macroglossus sobrinus. The sequence continues at coordinate 434,850 of PVKZ01000641.1, forward strand.
CATATGAAATATGGAAAATGCTATCACATAAGGCTATTTCCATTATAGATATTAGGACAATTATGACTTTTCTTATATGTAGCCATCTCAATGACTAATGCTTGCACCATCATTTTCAGTAGTGTGCTGGAGCTGGGTTCTACAAGTTCATGGAAGTCAATTTTGTATATTCCTTTCCAAATCCATGTTCAGGATGTCATATTTGTAGCTTGAAAAAAAGCCATGGTGGAAGTATTTACATCCTGGAAACAAGCAGAAGCTACAAATTAAGTCTCTCTTTTTTTTTTTTCCTGAAGAGTCAGTTGATAAAAATTTACCAGCACACCACTGATTGGAATAGTAAATTCTATGCAATTTCACTATTAAATAGCTAACAATATGAAATTATGTCTTTAATGCTATATAATGGGACTTTAGAGTGAGATAAGGAAAATTTAAATAAATAATAGACTTTGAATAAAAGTAGCAAAAGTAGAGAAATTATTAAGTTTTACCAGATGATTCTCCCATTACTAAAGCGGAATAGTATTTTAAAATATAATGCATATGGAATTTACAATTATAATAAATTTTGTTATATAAATATGCAAATTTACACAAATTAAATAGAAATAACCTACCATGAATAAACAAATTCTATCCCAGGAACTCAAGGTCATTACTATTTTAGAAAAGCTATAAATTTAATCTTATATTTGTCAGTTGTTAAAATATGAAAATAATGATTACAGTAAGTCCTCACTTAACTTTGTCTATAGGGTCTTGGAACTTCAGTGAAACAACATATAATGACACCAATTTTATCATAGCTAATTGATAGAAACAAGAATTAAATTCTTACAGCATTTAATGAATGTTATAATGCAACAACATTGAATAAAACAGTTATTCTAGAACTTGCTGTATTTAATAGATGAAGTCAAAGCATTTGATTAAAAATCTTAGTAATTAGATATGATAAGATGATAGCATATCCAAGTTACATATAGTAAAATTCAGTACTTTATTTTATATATGTAAATAATAATTACAAAATATACTAATTACATAAGATCAATAAAACATTGCATTTTTTAGATACATAGACCTAGAAGATTATGCTAAAAATATTAATCAGAAATATTTTTTATTTATATTTTTAGAATTTTCCCTATTCTAAAAGGTTTTCTACATTGAAACATTTAGGCTATGTAGCTTATGAAAATTATTTTAAAAAATATAAAGACCAGACCTCATTTATTCACAACAGCAATGAAAATTTAAAATATCTAAGAGTAGCAACGGTAAGAAAATTAAAGTTAGATAAATCCTAAGCATATAAGAATAAAAAGGAAGAGGAGGAGAAGGAAAAAGAAGAAAGAATGATCAAAGAGCAATACAAATTTTATTAAAGTGTTGGCATGGGGGAAAAAAACTATAAAAATTAATAGTAGTGTCTCAATGGGTATATGTATTTGGTTTTACTTTTACATTTTTTAAATATTTTCTAATTTTTACAGCATACACAAATTATTTTAATTTTATTGTTAATATTTTTTAAAAGATGTTACTCAACTTACTTTCCTCAAATGTCTCAGGGCTTCTGGCAGAAATGCTTCTAACCACACTGTATCTCCCCAAATTTATTATACATGTCTGATATCCCCTGTTATTCAGGTCTTGGAGGTAATCTTTGACTGTCTTATCTAATATGAACCAATAACTGTAGATACTCCTACATCTTGTTTGTTTTTTTCATTGTTCTTACCACAATAAATATATATTTATTTACTTATATCTATTTTAGATATCTCTCCTTCACTTACCATAAACTCCAAGACAGCAGTGATCTTCCTCTTTTTTTCATCAATTTGTAGTCATTGCCTAGCACAATTGGCACATTAGATAGGCATTTGATAAATATATTTGAATGAATGTGTAAACCAGGAAAGTAAAATCATAACATAGTTAGGGGGTACAATTGAAATCTGACAATGAAAATAAAAATTTATTTACAAAGATAAAATACAAATACAGTTGCAAATTCTTCTATCATCAAAAAATTGTCCGTTAGTGTCCAGATTTTTTTTCTTTTTAGTATGTTTTATTACTTTTTGCTGAGATTCGCTATTTTCAAACATGAAATATAGCCATGTAATATAAGAAAAAAAATGTCTCTGAAGTAACATAAGCACCAGAACCAGCACTAAGGTGAATGAAATGAGGCATCTTGGCCCACAATGTAAAGAGGCACACATGGCTAGGTTTGTGCAAGCCCTGATCTGATATTGCATGGCCCTCAGAGTGAGCACCTCCTTAAAATGGTGTACTCTAGGGGTGTCACTTGTCTCACCCTGTGGCTCTGGTAATTTATCTATTACTTATTCTTTCTGTAAACCTGTCCTGGGAGGAGAAAACTGTGGCTCTCTAGGATCTCTAGACACCCATATTCTTTATGGATGTCCATCACTCTATAGAGATTTTTTTCCCTTTCTTGAATTCCCACAAAACTCACATGTGAAAAAACTTTTGTGTTAGATAGAGATGTTTTCTTTTCTCTAGTCCCATCCTGCTAAATATGACCAAGCTGATTGGCTTCACTATCCAGCCTTAGCTGTTCTATAATGAGAACTGTTTATTTTTATTTTTTTATTTTCATTACTATTGGATTGTACAGGCCAGAGATTAAAAACAAGAGGTCTTGGATCTCAGTTCAATGCATAAATATCATAAATACTTTTCTTTGCCTTCATAGTACTTAATTTTAAGTACTTTCCAACATAAAAATCCAGATGCATAAAATCTCAAAAAAAAAAAAAGAGAGAGAGAGAGAGAGAGAGAGCAATAGTACAACCTCTTTTAGTGGATGGCTACAATAAGCTGGAATTTTCTTACCACTTTACTGAAATGCCTTTTTGAAAAGCTGTTAATGAGCTTACTACTGACAAAAACAAAGTTTTCTTCCCAGTTGTTAATTAACTTCAGACAGCTGCAGTATTTTTTTTTAAATAATACTTAGCCCTTATATATTAAAACTCTTGTGAAATATTCACAATGAGACATGGAGACTTTTTTTTCTATCAAACAAAAGTTACTGCTCAATTCACTCCAGGAAATTCAAAATCACAAACATGTCTAATCATGCTATGAATACAAATTCTCATGTTGACAAAGTGTCCCTCTTGCATCCTAGGCAGTCCTACCACTCCTCTTAAAAACCTCACGTCTCGTCTTCTAAAACTTTTTTCACAGGAAAATGTGAAAATTCTAAAACATATGCCCCCATGAAATATACATATCTGAACACAAATGTGTATGTTCAAATCCAGGGCCACTCTTTACTTTCTTATGAGTCATGCTCACAATTTCATTACCAAAGAATTTTACCAGCTATAACCTTGGTGTTCTCTCTAGAAGATGCTTTTTTTTTTTCTATTTTAAAATATGGAAATAGGCTAAGAATTTTCTGAATATTTGAAGTCTGAAGTCTGTTTCCTTTTTACTTAACAATTTCTTCTGCAATTCACCTCTCCTCTAGTGTTTTATTATAAATACTAAGGAGAATCCAGACTTGTATCTTCAACATTTTGCTTAGAAATCTCCTCAGTGAAATATTTAAGTTCATCATAAACGAATTCCACTTTCCATAAAACACTAGACTATAATTCAGCGAAATGATCTATCACTTTATAACAAGAACCACCTTTCCGTCAATTTCCAAAAACATGTTTCTTTTTTATATCTGAGATCTAACAGAAATAACCTTTAAATTTTCATATTTCTACCAACAGTCTCTTCAAAGCGATCTGGATTTTTTTTCTAACATCTACCTCAAAACATTTCCAGCCCCTACTCATTACTCACTTTCACAAAGTCACATCCACAGTCTTAGGTATTTATTACAGCAGCACCCATATCAGAATCTGTATCTGTTTGCTAGGGCTGCCAAAATAAAATGCCACAGAGTGAATGACTTAAACAATAGAAATTTATTTTTTCAAAGTTCTAGAAGCAGAAATTCCAAAATCAATGTATTGATTTCTCTTGAAGTCTCTTTCCTTGGCTTGCAGATTGGCCACTTTTTCACTGTGTTCTGACAGGGACTTTCTCTATAAATGCACATCTCTAGTGTCTTCTCTTCTTATAAAGACACCAGTTTTATTTGAATTAGGGCTCCACCCTTATGACCATATTTAACTCAGTTACCTTTTTAAAGACCCTGTCTTTGAACACAGCCACATTCTGAATCATACTGAGGATTAGGATTTCAACATATGATGATTTGCGGGGAACGCAATTCAGTCTTTAACAACTGGCATTTTCTCAATTTAATTATGAAAGCCTCCAGGAAAATGAGGTATATACTTATAAACAAATCTGCTCAAGTTCTTGTGTTTCATAGTGAGAGCTGTCACCTAAAGAGGCACTTGTTTGCTACAAACCACCAGTGCCATTGATGCTGCAGTTGCCTCACATGACACTGCTTTTCCTAGCCCAGACTGGTGGTACTTAAACACCTCCACACCAGGTAAAAACCATCATAATCTCCCATGAATAAAATAGTATTATGTCCCTCCAATACCTACTGGATCCTGATGAATCTTGTGAGAGTTGTTAAAATTGGGAAAATAGTTTTTCTTTCATAAGGTTCAGACCCAGTTTATGAGGCTAGTTTCAAGAACATATGTGATGCCCTTCATCCTGCCCCTGATTGAATTACTCTTGTTAATTCTTCACTACCCTACAGTTATATCCATGCTATACCACATGATAAGCAGAGTGTACCCCTCACCCCTTGACATTAGTCTTGGTCTTTGGCCAATGTGATATTGGCACATGTAACAGAGGCAGAAGCCTTAAATAACCTTGCATGATTTGGTTTGTCTGTTGTACTCCAGGAATCTCCCATAAGAAGACTTTTCTTTTCTTCTAGGGATCAGGTTGATATCTCCTCAACCTGATCCCTAGAACCAACAATATGAAGTAGATCTGAGCCCTGATCCTAGGTGAAAACCTGGAACCAGGTTCAGTTTATTTACAGCTTGAAGTAGAATGCTCAATGGAGCCAGCTTCATCAAATAAACTGCTTTCAACCTCCTGACCTGTGATCATATGAATGAATAAATCTTTGTAGCTGTAAATCACTGTATTTTGATGTGTTTTGTTATATGGTATTATGGTTGATAACAGCCAACTAATACAGTAAGTAAGGTATACAGCAACTGTCCTCCTTGTGGTCCCTTCTATCACTTTCATAACAAAAATAAAGCCCACAGACAATTAGGGGTAACTGCTCACTAGTTTTTCAGACAAACTGAAAGTGAGGTTTAAAATTTATCAGATTTCAAATCACAGTCGCAGTAAGAAATGCTACTTTGTGAAACTTCACTATTAAAGATAGATTTCTTACTTTTCATGGATTCATAGGCCTTATTAGGGTTAGAAGGCATAGTAGACACCATATGATAATTCTCTCCAATTAATAAAATAGCTGAGGCCCAGAGAGGAAAATTATTTACATCAGGCTACACAATAAGACAATGGCAGCATCGGGCTACACCTTAAGTCCTCAGCCTCCTAAACCAGCATTCTTCTGTTATGATTCATGATTTGTATTTGGGGAGTAGGAAACCTTTACTGTGAAAGATTTTTATGAAAAGCTTTCATAATGACAACAAATTATAGAATTATCATTAATTCCCCGATTAGATCATATCAATCATTTTATTTTGTAGTTTACTTCAAGGTCAATTTTAGATAAGTTTGAATCATATGTTGATGTGAAACTTAACTGAAAGGAGTATTTTAGTTAAAGAAAGTGAGATACACTAAGAGGAGCGAGCTGGACCAAACAGAGATCTATAAAGTACCTGAGAACCTCAGAACAGTCATTTACTTAAATCTACTCATTCTCCTTACTAAAGAGTCATCTAGAAAAATAAGCTAAAAGGAACATTATTGATAGTATTTGTTTCCTTTCTAGTATTGAGATTTTGAGTTGCTGATTAAATTTTAACATTTTGGCAAAAACAACTGCTTATATTATTTGAGGAAAAAATTTAACAATATATTAAAGCAAAATATGTATCCATGTGACAAAATCATTTTCTGTTATACTGTATGTTTCTACTAATGCTGCAAGTGTGGATTTAAACTTTTGAAAACATAGTACTAGGATAGAGAAACAAAATTGTTATGGATTGTCTTTGTCTTTAGAAGCAATAGAAACCTTTTAAGTTTGCATATCAGTTTATTTTTCAGTGCAAGGCAATATGGCATGGTTTATTGAGCTCAGATTCCATATCTATCTGCATTTGACTCTAGCTCTATCAATTATTAGTTGAACAATCAAGACAAAACTGTTTACCTCTTTGTGTAGCAGTTTCCTTATTTGTAAGCTGAAGGTAATAATGGTAATACCTATCACAGAGTTGTTTTAAGACATTAAATAATTTTTATGAGTAATTTTGATTGAGTACTTACTATCTGCCAGGCATTGCTTCTCTTGGTACTTGAGCTACATAAGCAAAAGTGACAAAAGATTTCTGCTATTGTGGAACTTCTATTCTGGAAGACACAGACAGACAATAAAAAAGAAACCTAATAGATGAATGATAATATACAGTGTACTCGACAGCCATAAATATTTTGGAGGAAAAAATGAGCAGGGTAAAGAAAACCAGTGTTGCCGAAAGGAATGAGTTGCAATTTAAAATAAATTAGTAGGATACATTTCATTGGGAATGTGCCTTTTGAGCAATGACCTGAAGAAGACAATTGCAAGTCATGCATGTATCTGGACTGAGCATTCATGGCGGAAAGAATAACTTCAGGCACGTAGGACTTCTAAGATGGAGGCAAGAGATAATGAGTGTGGAAACTGAAGTTCAAGACTGTTAAGTGACTTGTTCAACTTTAGATAAATCAAAGGGAAAGGCTATTTAATAGTTTGGAGTATAATAAACAGGAAAAAATATTTTCATTTATTAGAAAACTCACATAATCAGTGTCTCCTAACTTTCCCACCAGATCCACTCTGATAATATATATAACTGACAATAATAAATGAACAAATCATAATCATGAATGTTTAAAATAATTTGAGATCATGAGCGCTCCTATGTTTGAATCTTTTAAAGTTTTTTAGCCTCAGAAGTGAAGACTTAAATGCTCATATAAACTAATGTTCAACAGCCCTTTAGGTCTATTAAACAGAACATTTTACTGTGACAGACAGATTTTAAGATCACTACAATTTTCCCTACTTCCCGACACTCATGCCCTTCTCTATACTCCTCTACCCTTGAGTATAGGTTAATGAAAAGCATGTAGCTGCCACACTTTTGGGATTCACTGTAGTTCTCTCGCTACTACTCCCTACCTTTTCCCCACCACCCCAAGCCTGCTCTCAGCCAGTGACTAAACAATGATTGGTGATTTCAGAGCTGAGACATTCCCCCAGTGTGGGACTCCTTTAACAGTTAATCATTGCTCTGGACACTTTATCAACCTGGCTGACATTTTCTCAGAAATTATATAGCAATTGGAGTCTTTTCCTTCTTTCTCCATCTCTCCTTCACAGAGTCAGACTGGCATCATAATCTCAAGACTCTCTCCTTTTCTTTTACTCTTCTTTATTCTTTATAGGTGTCTCTCCCAATAACTCTCATGCCCTTCCTATTCTGTCTTGGCATTAGCTTCCCAGAGAACTCAGATAGACACAGTAATCCTTTGATAGTTCCACAATTTTCCTCATCTGAATTTCAGCCTCAAGCTAGGGTAGAAAAACAGTTCCATAGATTGGAAAACACATAAAAGGTCAGCAGAGCAGCATGTATCTGCAGTTCTGCATGTCACTGCCTCCCTGAGGCTGCTTTCTTTTTGGTAAAATGAGATTGCTGAATTAGATGATCTTTAATACTTTCTTTTTCTTTTTCTACCTTCACTAAATGTAAAATAAGAGCAGTTACTACAAATGACTTAAGGATAAGTAAAAATAGTGGGGAGTGTGGAGAAGAAAGAGTAAACAGAAAATAGAACCAATAGAGGGCACAAGAGAAAAGAATCATAATGCCACATTGGCCATTGCAAACAGTTCCTGGCTTACATTCTGATAATTTTTGTTTTAAAATTTTGGATTTAGTCTTGATTTAACTAGTACAGTTACCGGCAGGCTTGCTTTAGGCCATTTTATCACTTTTCTAGGAATTTCAAATTGTAAAATCCCTGGGGCTGTGAAGAAGGTAAAACCCAGATTGCAGTACTTTTCATTTTACCCTGTGTGGTCCCCATGGACCCAGCTTGCTTTTTATTCCTCTTAACTTGTTGACACACATCCTTTCCCTTGGGGCTCTGTCCCATCCCTTCCCACGTTTGCTTTCTCTGTGGTTTATTCTTTATCCAGATCAATATATTTTTGATATGCTCAAAGATAAATACATTCCTTCAATGGTTTTAAAATTTTGACTTCAAATCCCTTTGGGGAAAGTCAGAAAAACACAATAACAAATCCAGGGAAATTTAAAGTTTTAAGAAATTGTAAAAAGTTCATAGAGTCATTATCCCTAGTCTGTACTGCCTACCGCTACAGCATCTATGATACCAGAAGGAACATGGGACTCCAATTCTCCTATCTGCTATTTCCTCCAGTTTCTATTTCCTGTAGTTGCATCTCTTTCTCTAAATCTGAAAACCTTCTTCTTCACAAAGCACCTTCTTCCTGGTAAAGAAGATGAGATCCTGAACAGAAGTATAGAGATGAAAATTGTTTATTCAGACGGCCATTGGAATCAAATGCATTCTTGTGTATAAATAGGAAAGAGGTGTTGAAGATGATATTTTCCGAAAGTAACCATCACATCTCCAAACATGGCCTTTTGTGTTAATGGCTAATGTTATCTCACTCCCTTTAAGAAGTGAAATCTATTTTTTCCCCTTTGAATCTGGATGGACTTATGATTAACTCAACCAACAGAATAAATATAGCAGAGATGAGGTTGTATGACTTCTAAGACTTGGTTCTACAAAGCAGTGAAACTTCTGCCTTATATTTTAGGACACTTCTTATGGCACACTGAGTGGCCCCATACAATTTATAACTACTCCGAGGCCACCATGCTGTGAGGGAGTTCAGACCATATGGAAAAGCCTTGTGAAGATGCTCCAGTTAACAAGCTCAGTTGAGGTTCCAGCCTATAGCTAGTACCAGCAGTCAGTCAAAAATGCCTGAAGATAATTTCATCATCCAGCCATGGAGTGTCCACCCCACCAATGACTGAGTCTTTCCAGTCTTAATATGAGGATCTCTATCTAGATTCTTGACATACAGACTCTATAACTATGCTAAAACAATTGTTTTAAGCTGTTGAGTATTGGCATATTTTTTAATAAAGACATAATAACCAGAACATGGTTGGAGCCCATGCATTTAAAATGGGGTGCTTTAAGTGACTGGCCCCACTCCTTGACTAGATCCCTAGTGCTGCTCTCATTTTTTTATTCTAAAACCAAATTCTTTAGCATTTTGTCATCTCATAGACTCCTAATATATCATCTTTTCATTTAACTTACCTAAGGTTGTTTTCTCTTACTTACAATCATGAATATAAGCTGATTCTGTATACCTTTGCACTGTTACTGTACTAACAAAATGTATGAGCTTGGAAGCATGCTTCTAGTAATGGGAAGAAGATGTCTATCACTCCAAAACCTCCATTCCTGTTGTCACTGAAGTAAAATTTCTGACAAGGAAAAAGAGTATTACTTTAGATAGCGCAGATATTCAAAGTAAATGGGACACAGAACAGTTGCATTTTAATAAACAAAAGGAAGAAAATTACCAAGAGACCCAGATTAGATATCATCTTTTACACTTTGAGGTCAAGGGTCATGTTGAAAGTTAATAGTTAAAAAGTTTCCAGGTGTGAGTTGGATCCACTGGATCTGTTAGGAATTTCTTTTCCATGTAATATAATGTGCCTGTAAATTTCTAAGTTAGTTATTATGTGGTCTCTTTTCAAAAAGGAAATTTCATGTCTCTGTTATTTATTTGATACATACAAATATAAAACTAGGTATAAATTCACTATGCTAATTATTGCTATAAAACTATAAAAAACAAGAACATTTTAAAGTTGAATGCAAAAAAACTATAGGTCCTATTGAATTTATACTATAAATTGCTAATTTAAAATAATAAACTTTGATGATGGCACTATATAACAGAATCTACTTCAGTGTGTTCTTATTTAGGTGTATCGGATGAAAATACAAATCTGCCAAAGTATATTTTTTTTGCTGTAAATCTTTTGTGTGATGTATCATGATGTCATTTTGTGTAAAGGTATAATTTACATATTTAGTCATTCTCTTTTTTTCTCATGATCATAAAAAAAATATTGGTGATAATAAAATCAAATTTAACCACAAGCTTTAACTTCTAATGAAGTACTCATGTAAAATTTGGTTATCCACTTGAAAATATATTATTCATCAAAACATACAGTATCGGTTGTCTGTATATGTCTATATAAATATGGATAGGTGAACTATGTTCATAATGTAGATATATATAATTTTATATATAATATATTTTTGTACTTATCTATAAATATTCTTAAGATTTCACAACATACTAAAGTTACTTCAAAATCGTTTGGTCATTTCATATCTTACATTTATTCTTTATTTGGCAGGACCAAAAAACATTGATTTTAGCACTATTTTGCCCTGTTATTGAGGCAAAGTTTTTCCAGTCTGGCTGTTGGGAATATGCAATTCTTCTGGTCCTTGTGAGTTCCTGATATTTTTCTCTCTTATCGTTTTGTATCTTTTCTATTTTCCTCAACCTCAAGCAATTTCACATTCATGCACTCATCTATGCTCCACTGAAGATTCAAGAGTTTAGGACTTTAACCAGAACTCCAGAACTTGTTCTGTACATCTTTTCTCTCTACTACTCTGCTCTGTAAATGTTACTTGCCCCCCAGTAAGTGAGTATAACAAAATTCCAGCCCCATGTCCTCAATGCAGGGAGACCACTGGCCTCCTCTGGGTTTCCGCTTCCTGCACTGCATCTTGAAAACTCTCCCCAGGCATTAATTACACTGAGCCAATTGCAGGTCTCCCCACACTCAAGGATTATTGCACTCTGTAGCCTAATATACGATCACAAAAACTATTCTTTCATATATTTTGTACAGCTTTTCAGTTACTTCAAGTAAGGGCTAAATCCCATTCCTGTTATTTCATTCCAGCTAGTGGCATAAGTCATATTATGTTAATTTTTAAATGAGATAGGAAATTTTTGCATGGTAATGGTAACATATACTGATTATCTCAGTAAACTTTGGATATTGGCCCTACTTAAATATATTTAAGTTTTCTATATGATATAGTTATCAAAGCAAATAATTATTCTTTATTTTATATTGAGAAATAAAAGAGATGATTGTGTGGCTGTATCTTGTCCAATGTTAGCACAAGAAAAAATATGACACAGAGAAGACTTAGGTCTATATTCAAGGTTCATTTGTGCTATTTAGAAAAAAGTTAAAAAAAATTTAATGCTTTTAGATTATACTCCTTTAATTCAAATGTCTTTTATTTTACAATATATTTATTTTTTGTTGTTTAGTAAAATTGAATTAAACTATAGCCTGACCACAAAGACTTTGTATTGTGTTATCATTAACATGTGCTGACATTGATGAGAACTATACATGACGGTAACAGTGTTTAGATGCATACATAACTTTCCCAATGTCAATAAATTACTCTGTTCCCAGAAGTAGTTTAGGATTCACTCACACAGATAGACTCAATCAACCTTTTGATAATGAATTATACTCAATCCAGGAAATGTTCATTTAGATTATTTGATAGGACTCCTAGCATAAATGTAGACATCATAAGTGATTTTTTCTGAAAAACTTATATCATGTCTTCAAAAATGATTATAAATTTTCTTGAGAAAAAAGCTAGCTAGCAAAATATTCTATAGCTAATTGAGTGTATTAGCAATATTTTCAAAATAAAGATAGATGGAATTTTTATACTTCTTTAATATCAAGGTAATTTAATGTCTCCTTTATTAATGTGATTATTCTATTAATTAAAGTAAATCTTTACATTTAAATTTAAATTCTTTGAGTGCTTGTACAAAGAGAGTTGAAATGACTCCATTAGATACTGTTTATATACATTTTATAATATAGGCACTGACTGGGTTGAGAACAACAGAACAGTTATAAATATCTATTAAATACTAATGACATGGTTTTAAATTTTTATTTTATTGCTTTTTCTTTTGTGTTGACAGTGGAAGTAACCTCCATCATTTTGTCAAGATACTTTTATATAAACTATGATCTGAGAATTGTTCTTCTGATTCAATGTCTAAAATCATAAAAGTGGGGGGGGACTTAAATTCTAATTATTTTTTTAAGAAAGGGCTTGTTCACTTTAAGAGATCTGTGTTTTTTAAAAATATTTCTGAGTTTACCTGGTATAATATTAGCAGTCTTATATTACCATATAATGTGAATTCCCTCTAACCTAGAAATTTTAGTTCTAGGAATAAATTTAAATAATAGAAGCTAACATTTATTGACAATATTGCCAGGTACTTTTATAAGTGGTTTACTTGAATTATTTCATTTTTAGTAGAATCCCATGAGGTCAATACTATTAATTCCACATACATGAGGGAACGGAGACACTGTGGGATTAAAAGACTAGCCCAAATTTACATAGTGAGTGAGTGGTGGAGAAACCACTCAATTCTAGGAAAACTGAGACCACAACTCACAAACTTAACAATAAACTGTGGTACCTTACAAAGGATATAATCAGATAGGCAAATAGGACATATAAAGAAAGATAAATAATAGAGGATAGATAGATATAGATGATAGATGATAGATAAATAGATAGAATTAGAAGTCTATAGATATTTATTGTTATGTTATTTACAGTAATGCAAAATGAGAAAAAATTTCACCATAGAAGATTAGCTAAATACTTTATAATATTCTCACTGAAGGCCTACTGTGCAATCAGCACAAATAATGACATGAATAGATATATTTTTAACATAACATCTCTTGCAAAAAAATTTAAAAATTATAAATGGTTTTCAAATTGTTATCTTATTTTTGTAAATATATGCCAAAAAAATTAGTACTGGAGTCCTGGAAGGCTGCTCACCAAAAATCTAAGCAGAACTAGAGATCTCTAGACTTCCAGACAGTAAGATTATTTATTCTCTTACATGTTTTATTGATTTTTATTTTTCTAAAATAATCATAAATTGCCATAAAGAGAAAATGTCAAAAATTCAATTAACAACTTAAAAAAAATGATTAAAACAAAAACACTGTCTTTCAATGTCTTTAAATATTTTGAGATGTTACAGTCATTACAAAAAAAGAAAACTATAGATTGATATCTATGATAAACACAGATGTAAAAATCCTCAACAAAATATTAGCAAATTAAATTAAGCAATACATTAAAAAGATCATACACGATTAAGTGAGATTTTTTCCCTGGAATGCAAGGTTGGTTCAATACTTGTAAATTAATTAAACACACTACTCGCCCATCCCTAACATCTTTGGCACCAGGGACCAGTTTCACGGAAGACAACTTTTCCACAGAGTTGATGGGAGATGATGGACAGGGTGAGGGTTTCATGATGCTTCACATTACATTTATTATGCACTTTATTTTTATTATTATTACATTGTAATATATAATGAAATAATTATACAATTCACCATTATGCAGAATCAATGGGATCCCTGAGCTTGTTTTCCTGCAATTAGATGGTTCCACCTGGGGGTGATGGGAGACAATGACACTAAAAGAGTGTTGCTTATCCGGCTTACCCTATAATCTCATTTTGTTTGCTGTCACTGCAGAAATCCCTGCTTCAAAAAGATAGGATGTTGGAAATGGAAGCAGGCTTTTCAGTGCTTTTGGAACAATCTCAGTATATTCTTTTTTTTTTTTTTTAATCCAGATTGTATGGAGATTTGAAGTTGTCTTAAACATACATTTAAGGCCATCGTCATTTGATCAAGCAGTTGATCCTTTTCTAGTATGTACAAAGTCGATTCACCTGGCTTATTCACAAGTGGGTCATGGATCCATTCACTCCCAGTTCAGGGGTATTTTGTGGTTAGAAAATAATGCTCAAACTCTTTTGAAAGCTGAGATAGGTGATCATGCACCACCTGGGAGTGCTAATGTTTGAAATGTCAAAAATCCCAATGTTCACTCATCACCCCATAATTCCAGTTTGACTTTGAATGCAGCCACTTTATCTGCCAACTTGAACACAGTTGTCATTCTCCTCTAAAGTGACAGATTGAGTTGGTTAAACAAGTTAAATATGTCACACAAGTAAGCAAATTTTGTGACCCATCCCATGTCACTGAAGTGTGCTGCCAGTGGTGACTGTATTTCTAAAAGAAATCTCTGAAGCAACCCTCATAACTCAAAAATTCTGGCCAGTGACCTACCTTTAGAAAGCCATCTTACTTCTGTGTATAAAAGAGGATTATATGCTCAGCATCCATCACCTCACAGAGCTGCATGAACAGATGTGAGTTAATAGTGTGTACTTTAATGTGGTAGATCATTTTAATCACATCCTGCAAAATTTGATAAGTTCAGGTGACATTTTTCAGCTATCCAACATTTCTCTGTGGATGACACAGTGCATAGACTCACATTCAGAAGTGACCTTTTTGACCTAAGTAGTGAAACCAGAAAGCTGTCCAGTCATGGCAGCTGCTCTGTCCGTGCATATAGCAACAGAAAATGATCAATTTTGAATGATATGTAATCATTAAAAAATATGAATAGTTCTGCAGCTGCGGTGTCAGTTGGCAACAAAAGTACATATAATATATCCTCATGCACATCCTCCTGAAAAATATCACACAAAAAACAAGCTTTGTTGCCTGTTGTCAATATCAGTAGACTCGTCAACCTGGATTTCATACCATGGTGACTCATTAATTCTCTCTAACAATTGTGCTTAAATATCTTCTGTTATTTCATAAATTTCATATCTTCTGTTATTTCAGCTAGTTATGGTGCTAGCTAAAAGAGGACATATACAACCTTTTGAACATTAAGCTCTCCTAAAAGTTCATGACAAATGTAACTTAGCAGCAGGCAGGATCAACACTTCATCAATAGTAGAGGGCTTCTTAGCTTTAGCAGTGCTTTTAGCCACTAAGAACAATGCTCACAGTGCAGACACATTTGAAGAAGTGGTGGCCTTCAATAATTGCTTCAGTTCTTTGTGTTCACGTATGTTTTCTTTTGAAAATCTCCAAATCTTGTCTTTTAATGTAAGATGTTTGGTCTCTATGTGACAAAGCAGGTTTGAAGGTTTTATGGCTTCGTTGGATAGCTGGTCACCAAACATTATACAAAATGGCCTTGGAGAATGTGAATCACTTGTTTCAATGAACCATGAGTTAAGTAGGACTCTTGGTATTTTCTTTTAAATGGAATTTTCTTTTTGTTGGAAGTCTTAGAGTCTTCTACTGTCTCATCATTAGGTCTTTCTTCCTTTTCAAAGAAGCTCTCCAGTGACATTTGATTTTTACTCATTTTGGCTAGGGTTAGCTTGTGAGCTTACCAAAACTGTGACTGAGACAAGTGCTCAGTGCAGAGAAAGAGGTGCGGCTGAAGTGGTAAACAAAATAATGGGTGGGTCATGTGTGAACTAAAATGTGTTGGATTCTGACTGAAAGCCTGTCACCAAATGCAGTTGTACAATTGAAGTACATCAACTCACTTGCCACTATAGAGCCTGCCATCAGATGCAGCTTAATTGTCACTAGCAACTAACTGATAGGGTTTTGATATGAGTCTTCAAGCAATTGATTATGGTCTCTCTACAGTCGAACCTCTTTGCTAACATTCATTTGTATTTGCAGCCACTCCCCAGCATTAGCATCACCACCTTAACTCCACCTCAGATCAACAGGAACTAGATTTTTATAAGGAGTGTGCAACCTAGATCCCTCACATGCGTAATTTACAATAAGATTGGAGACTCTTGTGATACACCACACAAATAAAATGAATAATAAATGTTATATGATCATATCAATAGATGCAGAAAAAAGTATTTAACAAAATTCAGCATCTATTTATGATAAAAACTCTCAGGAAAGTGTGAGTAAAGGGAACATACTTCAACATAATAAAAGCCATATGTGACAAACCCACAACTAACATCTTACTCAAGAGGAAAAACTGAAGACATTTTCCTGAAGATTAAGATCAAGACAAGGAAGTCCACTTTCACCACTCATATTCAACATAGTATTGAAAGTCCTAGACATAGAAATCAAACAAGAAAGAAATAAAAGATATTAGATTGGAAAGAAAAAAGGAAAACTGTCATTATTTGCAGATGACATGATATTATATAGAGAAAACTCTAAAGGTTTTAACAAAAAAGTGTTAGAAATGATAAATTAATTCAGTAAAATTGCAGACCATAAAAATAATATTCAGAAATTGTTGCATTTATGTATATCAATAATAAACTATCAGAAAGAAAAATTAAACAATCCCATTTACAATTGCATCTAAAAAATAAAATACCTAGAAATAAATATCACCAAAGATGTAAAAGAAACTGTATTTAGAAAATTATAAAACATCAAAGAAATAAACTAAAGAAGATATAAATAAATGGAAGTATGTGTCATGCTCATGGATAGGAAGAATTACCATTGTTAATATGACCATACAACCTGAAGCAATCAGTAGATTCAGTGCAATTTCTATGAAAGTATCAATGGCATTTTTCACAGAACTAAAACAATCCTAAAAATTATATGGAACCACTGAAGACCCTGAATAGCCACAGTAACCTTGAGAAAGAAGAAAAAAGAGGGAGGTATTACACTACCTAATATAAAACTATACTACAAGATTATACTAATCAAAACAGCATGGTACTAGCATTAAAACAGACACATAGATCAATGGAACAGAATAGAGAGCTCAGAAATAAATCCATGCCCATATGGTTATTTAATCTATGACAAAAGAGTCAAGAATATACAATGAGGTAAAAAAATAGTCTCTTCTATAAATAGTATTAGGAATACTGGATAGATTCAAGTAAATGAAATAAAACTGGACTACCTTCTTACACCATATACAAGAATAAACTCAAAATGGATTAATGATTTAAATGTAAAATCTGAAACCTTAAAACTTCTAGAATAAAATATAAGTAATAAACTCTCTGACATTGCTCTTAGTAACATTTTTTTTCTGGTATATTTCTTCGGGCAGGAGAAAGAAAAGAAAAAATAAACAAATGAGACAACATCAAACTAAAATTTTCACACAGTAAAGAAAACCATCAACAAAACAAAAAAACAACCTATCAAATGGAAGAAAATTTATGCCAATTATATATTTGATAAGGGGTTCATATTTAAAATTTATTTTAAAAAATCATACAACTCAACACCAAGAACAAACAAAGAATCCAGTTAAAAAATGAGCAGAATACCTGAATAGACATTTCTCCAAAGAAGATATATATATATATATATATATGGCCAATAGATGTATGAAAAAATACTTACAGTCACTAATCATCAGGGAAATGTAAATTAAAACTCCAGTGAGATATCAGTTCATACTTATCAGAATGACTATTATTGACAAATCAAAATCAAGTGTTAATGAGAATGTGTAATAAAGAGAACCCTCAGGCACTGTTGATGGGATTGCAAATTGGTATAGCCACTATGAAAAGCAATTTGGAGTTTACTCAAAAAATTAAAAATAGATCTACCTGATTATCCAGCAATTCCACTTCTGGGTATTTATCTGAAAAAGATCAAAACACTAATTTGAAAGATATATACACCCCTATGTTCATTGCAACATTATTTACAATAACCAAGTCATGGAAGCAGTCTAAGTGCCCATCAGTAGACAACTAAATAAAGAAGAGGTGTTACAAATATGCAATGGGATATTACTCAGTCATAAGCACGAAATGAAATCTTAACATTTGTGACAACATGAATGGGCCTAAAGGGTAATATATTGAATGAAATAAGTAAGACAGAGAGAGACAAATGCCATGTGATCTCATTATATCTAGAACTTAAACAAAAACAAACAAAAAACAGAAACAGACTCATAGATACAGAGAACAAACTGATGGTTACCAGATGGGATGAAGTTTGGGGGACTGGATGAAAAAGACAAAGGAATTATGAAGTAGTAATTGGTAGTTATAAAATAGTCATAGGGATGTAAAATACAGCATAGAGAATATAGTCAATAATATTGTAATAACTATGTATAGTGCCAAATGGATACTAGACATGTCAGGGAATCACTTAATAAAATATATAAATGTCTAACCACTGTGCTATATACCGGAAAGTAATATAAAATAATATTGAATGTCAACTTAAACTAAAAAATAAAAAAATAAAAAACAAATTTAAAAAGTGAATACATAACATAAAAATGTTAATCATTTCAAAAATTTAAATCAGTTGACCTGTAACACCACCACTACATCCCAAATCAACAAAGTAACATGAGATTTATGTTAATAATATAACAAATATCTGTGATTTGTAAACCTTTTTCAAGATTTCATATTCAGTAAAAAATTAGATCTAATATGTAAAACTAGCTATGCACACACTAATCTTTCTGTTTTACCTTTCTAATTTCACCTACCTTTTTTCTGTTATATTCCCTCAAAATCAAATTCATATCTGCTATTGCCCTATAGTAAATTTTCCTTTGTGTAACATGTATCTCCATGATATTATTTCTACTTCAATTGGGTATAATGAAAATGGTATGTTATAGTTCATATAAACCTACAATCCAATCACCTATACTAGCATCAAAAGCCATATCTTTTTGATGCTATAATCAGTTTTATTTTTTATCAACCTAACATCTTACTGATTTCATTTTGCCTTCAGATTTTCAATTGTGTGCTTGTTTTTAATTGACTTATGGCAAAATTCCTATTTCAAGTTAATCATAACAATATTGAATACATCAAAAAAAAGTTTGGAGATAGCTGAAGTAAAATCAATGAATCACTGAAGTAGTAAATTAGTAAAAGTTTATTGTACACATACCAAAAAGACAGTTTGCAAACCAGAAGCACTTAAAACAAAATGTGGAATGAGGCTCTAGGGTATATTATTATAAAGCAGACTATATGGTGAAAAAGCAGTGACTGTTTATTCTTCACAGTGATTGGTCATATTTGAATTTTTAGTGGTTTTATATCAACATTGGGAATCAGTTAAAATTTTGCTTATGATTTCCAGAGGCATAAGCAAGAAATTACCCAGGTCACATTAGTCTTGTAAAATAAGCTAAATTAAGCCTATTTGTATGACTCAACTGGTTTTGTCTCCCCAGGGAGTTCTCAAGGTTCTTCTCTATTTATTAATTTTTTTATTTTAACATACACTTAACTCTTTTTGAAGAAAATAATTAAGTATTCAATACCAGATGTTAGAAGAAAAAATAATTTTTAAGAAAAAAATTATAAACATGAAAAGATAAAGTAATACTCGAATATAACATAAAAGTAGAAATTAAAAGTATTAAATGTAATATCTTAGTTTTCAAAACCTGAACATAAACTTGATTTTAAAAAGAAAAATAACACACCAAAATATTAAAAATTTGAAGAAATGTGTAAAATAAAAGGTAGAGAGAATAGTGATTAAGTGTAGACACAGGTGACAATTATGTAGGTTTGCATTTAGTATCAGTATATAGCAAGAATCATAATAAAATCTCCCTGACAGGATTGATTTGAGGATAAATTAAGATACTAAATAATATTATCATCTATGCTAATAACTTGGCAAAACTTGAGGAAATAATTGATTTTCTGGAAGTAAAATTGATTTAAGAGTCAGAAAATAACATTAAGAAGCAAATAGTTTGCTTTTAAAAATTAATTTATCTACCAGCTCCTTAATAAGCCCTTCTCTTAGAATGTTGCCTACATAATCTTTCTCTCTTCTTTAAATCTTAATTTAAACTTCATTTTAAAACTTCCCTGTCAGTATTTATTGTAGGCAGAATAATGGTCCCCAAAGATATCCACACCATAATCCCCAAAACTTGTGAATATGTTACCTTACACAACATAAGGAACTTTGTAGTTATGAACACTGAGGTAGATTATTTTGGATTATCCAGGTGCACCTAATCTAACCAATAAGTCCTTAAAAGTGGAGGACTTTTCGCTTCTGGACATGTAATAATGAAAGAAGGCTCAAAGAAATTTGATGTTACTGACTGAACATAGAGTAGTAGAGCCCCAAGTAGATGAATATGGACAATTTCTGGAAACTAGAAAAAGCAAGAAAAAAAATTCTCTCCTAGAGCTTTCAGAAATATATGCAGCCCTGGACACCTCTTTATTTTGGCCTGGTGAGACTTTTAATTTACAGAATTGCAAGATAATAAATTAGAATTGTTTTAAATCACTGTTGGTGATAACTTGTCACCAACTTGTCAGCAGAAATAGAAAACAAATAGTGTTATATTCAAATGTTCAATTAAAAAAAAATGTGCATAGTCTCTAGCCTTGCTAAAACAGGCTCTCTGGGGTCAAGCAGAGCATTTACTATTAATGTCTATAATCTACAGTATCTAACATGTTGTTTTGCATTTATAGATGAAAGTGTTTAGTACTTTTTTCATTGGTTTGATGCTGTCCTTACAGTATCATACAATACTCTTTTCTTTTTTTCTTTCTATATCCAATGTATCTCAAGTAGTCTGTGGGGCAAGTCATTCAGGTTTATATTGAATATGTGTAATTAGGTGTTTAGTCCTGGGATTTGGCATTAGCACACACATCTAAAGAACACAGTTCCACAGTCCTTCCAGAAATAGCTTTTCTTCCGACAGACTCTGCCACCTGAAACATTAATACAACAATAATCTTTTATCTAATCACATGCATTTCCCCCCTAATAACCCATGATTGCAATAGCTGCTGGCTTTAATTACTGCATAGACACTTATGTACCACAAAGACAACACTCATTTCACTCATTTCACAGACTACATCATTCCCTTCAGAGAAATACACTGCTGATTGATGTCAGAGAGCCATTATCAGATACCATATTGGCTGGTCTCAAAAGACAGACTATTTATAGCAAAACAAATTACATATACTTAGAAATAGAAATGTAAATAACAAATAGAAAAATAGTAATAGAGGGGGTGGCTCCATAGTGTGGTAGTTAGCATGTCTGCTTTACACACAGAAGATCCTAGGTTCATGCCTCAGGTGGAGCTACGGACCATACCTCGGGAAGAGACGCCCCGCATTCAGAGATCCAGTTCTTAAGGGGAAACGGCAACATCCATAGGTCAGGGGTGGAAGTGCGAGGGAGAGGGGTGTCTCTTGGGAGGGATCTCCTCCAAGATTTCTCCAAGATCTTTTCTCAGTTGTTAATATTGTATATAAAATTTACTGTTCTTCAAGTCATATTGGTTTACAGTTCATTTATTTCTGAATGATAAAATTACTTTGAAGAAATTATGCTGAGAGTTAAAATTTTCTTTTCAAAGAAACATAATTTTAAATTCAGGATTTTGAAATCCTATGTATGATTTCCTAGAACTTTTCCAGAACAAAATTAGTAAAAACAAACCTTTATAATTTATTCTTTGTTATTTTAACTGTTCTGCAAAGTTAATACATTTCTGAGTGAAGATATTTCTATTTAGAAATAATCTACGTATTTTTTAATTGATGACAGTAATATAGTAAATTCAAGACATTCAGAATATTAACTATTTTAAAACATGATGAAAATAGCCCTTTTGGCATTAAAGAGAAAACTTAAAAAAAAAGAATGAAGAATAGAGATGATAAAAAAAAGAAGATAAATTAATAAAATAGAAAATTAAAATTCCTTGGAGATAAAGCTGCTATGCTAGGTCTACAAATACCAGTTGAGCCAAAGAAGCCAGGGCCAAAATAGTACATAATACATGATTTCATCTCTACATATTTTTTTTAAAGCAGACAGATCTAAGATTTTAGAAGTCAGGATAGTAGTACCTCTGAGAGGAGGGAAAAGTATGATTTGGAGAAATCACAAGTTGAATTTCTGAAAGAATGTAAATACTTTATTTCCTTACCTTAATATCAGCTATGCAGCTTTATTCTCCTTGTGTAATTCATTAAGCTGTATATTTATGACCTGTGTGTTTTTCTGTATGTATGTTAGTCAATAAAATTGAAAGAAAAAATCTTTAGCAATAGAACAACTAATAATGGTATAACTCTACTTTAAAAAAGACACTAATTTTCTTCTAAAGGGTAAGTGACGGAGTCTGTTTTTCTTTAATTTCATAGTTATAGAGAACTTATATATACAGTGTAAAATCTATTCTATACAATAAGAAATGTTCTTTTTAAAACACAAATTAGCTCTTTCCATACCCTATTCAAAACTCTCAACGACTCCTTATCGCTCTTAGCATAAAATCCACAGTGTAGAAAGTGCTACATTATCTGGTTTCTATTTATTACTCAGACTTTATTCTTTATTTCTCAGTTTGCTCTACACTCTAGAATCCTCACTAAACCCTAAATATAGGGTTCCACTCAGGCTGTTTGTGCTTTACCATTTGGCCTGGCATGTATATTGTATCCTTGTACTCCTTTGTCTTATTTATGATGTTACTCAAGTACTACTTCCTCAGCAAGGCCTTCTTTGAATCACTTATTTTAAATAGCATCCCAACCTCCTAGATAAACTATCTCACCTTTATCAGTTTTATCCATTCTCTTATCACTAATAACTTATATTATGTTGCATATTTGTTTATATGTTTTGCTAGCACAATGAGATTGCCTGTTTGTATGCCACTTTTTTTATTAACATATAAAACATGCCTGGCATCAAGTAGGCATGTAGTTGTGAAATGACTAAATGAATGAATAGGTGAGTAAACGTATGAATGTATGAATGCAATGTATTCTGCAGAGTTGGCACTTTTATACTCTTGAGAACACTATTCTTAAGTTTACTCAAGTGAAGGCAATTTGTTTTCTCTGGAGGAAAAAAAGATGTGAAATTTCTTTCTAAACAAATTGCTATGAACTAAAGAAAACAGACTTTGTTTGTAATGTTATTGACCAACTGTTCACATTGTAGGTATAGCTCATAGCACTCACAGGAAAAAAATCATGCTAAGGCAGTATTCTGCGCAGATTGTTTACTAAGTTTATCTTCTCTGAGGATCAAAATCTTTATCCCCTAGCCTAAGTGTCTGTATTAGTCAGAGTTTTCCAGAGAAATGATATATAGTTTTATTATGAGGAATTGGCTCACATGATTATGGTGGCCTAGAAGTTGCACTACCTACTGTCAGCAATCTGGAGCCCCAGGAAGCAGGTGGTGTATTATACTCTACGTTCAACAGCCTAAGAACCAGGGGAACTGATAGTATAAATCCTAGTTTGATTCCTTCTTGGTCTTTTGGCTAAGATCAAGTGGAATCTCAGTCTGAAAACAGGAGAAAGTAAAATGAGATGTCCCACTCTAGCAGTGAGGTAGAAAGAAAAAGGGGTAAATTCCTTCTGTTCTATTTAATGCATCAACAGACTGGATGATGCTCACCAACATTTCAGAGGTTTACTTTACTTTACTCATTAATTCAATGCTAACATTATTGGGAACATCTTCACAAACACACCAAGAAATAAGGTTTAATCTGGGTATCCCATGACTAGTCAAGCTGACACATAAAATTAACACAGTACATTGATATAGTATTTGGTAGGTCTCTTTTAACTCAGAAATCTATAAAGTTAACTTTTTTTTTTAGAATAACTTAATCTAAATTTAGACATATTGTAATTGAGTATGTCTACTTGAGACAAACTATATATATACATACAATTAGTGGAAGGGCAATATATAAATAATTCCTGATTTCTGATAGAGGCCTCCATTGCCACACTATTAAGAAACAAATGTTGCCCCCTTTGAGTTATTTCCCTAATGCATGGTTTAGTTGCAGACTATGACAGTCCATACTTAAAATGTCTGCTTCATTAGTAATTATAAACATGGGTTTCAGAGTTAGTCAGAACTGGCTATAAGTCCTAGTTTTGAAAATACCAGTTACATGATTTACAGCCATTTACTTAACTTCTCTAAGCTCCTATTTAAAAAAAATAAGGTTGATAATTGTATATCTTTCTTATGATTGTCAATGGGACATAAAAGCAATAATATTATGAAATATTCAATTCAGTACTTGGCATGTAGTAATTAATTGATAAATGTAAACAGTATAAAATGAGAATGAATAATTATATGTTTACAGAATAAAAATTTAATGTATAATTTTATGTGCTTTCTCAACATAAGTCTTTAACTATTGGATCTTTATTTGCTTATTCTAAGGAAAACTTTATTTTCTCTAGTATGGTATGTGATTTTCTTTTACCAGGTTGCTCTATGTTTATCCCAGCCATTCTGTAGAAAAATAGTTCTTTATTTAATCAATAATAGGCAAGAGTTTTTATTTCTTTTTTGAAGGAAGATTTCATTCTTGTTTGGCAAAGAGCTCTCCGGAGGTTCAGAGGCATTCTTATTATGGTACTTCCTGCACAATACCACTAGACTTTACCCTAAAAATATAGGTCAAGGAGTTCCTACTTATCCTTTTGTGCTCCTTGTCTGGGATGTGTGGGCTTTTATACATACTAAACATACTGTCTTCTGCTTATAATTTAGTCCTGTATTATCATAGGCTATTGCTACTACATCAGATTTGTCCAAAGTCTAATAGTGTCTCATATGTTTTGAGACTTGGAAATGAAATGTCAGCTCTTCAATGCCAAAGGGACCACCTGAGGCTGTTGTATGATTTAAGCATTTTCATCTCCTCCTGCTCTTTCGCTTTGAAATCAGTAAGGTTGTGTGTAATCAAAGAATAAATATGATCACTCAAAGGAATTAGTGGCTGATAAATTTAGAACTAACCCCACATATGTGACTTCATACAGAGATTGTTTTTTATCTTTTTTTTATCTTTCTCTGCATGTCACAGAGCTCATCAAAATGAGAAGTACAAATATTTTCAAAGGCAACTCTATACACAGTTCAAAACTATGAAATAATGATTAAAAAGAAGTCTTCGGTGTATTATCTGTTTTGCCTAACCTGACTTCTTACTTCACTCAAGATACATCAATGATGTGACTAAGTTTTTAATGATTTTTTTTTATTAACTGAAAAGGGTTACATCATTTAGGAAAGAATATTGGAATATTCATATTTGAATGGTAAGCATGCAGAATTAAGAAGAAAAAGTTAATCAACATATATTAATTAAATATCTACTGTATGAAAAGCACCATGATACGTTTGGGGAGAATATTAAAGACAATGTCTTAGTCAGCTTGGGCTGCCATAACAAAATACCATTAACTGGGTAGCTTATTAAGAATAGAAATTAATTTCTCATAGTACTATAGACTGGAAGTCAGAGATCATGGTGCCAGCATGGTCACATTCTGATGAGACCCTCTTCAAGATGCAGATGGTAAACTTGTTATTGTATCTTCACAGCTGTAAAAAGACTAGCTAGCTCTCTAAACTCTCCTATAAGGGCATAAATCTCATCAAGATAGCTTTACCCTTATGACCTGATTACCTCCCAAAGTCCCCATCTACAAATACCATCACACTGGTTTTAGGGTTTCAAGAATTTTTGAAGGACACAAATATTCAGGTCATAATAGATAACTAAAAATAGCTACTGATCTCATGGATTTCACTATTGAGTTGTAACAAATAAGATATAAATCTATGTAATCATAACCTTCAAGTAGATAAACTCCTGTGCTAAAAACCCAGATTCATTGCTTGAGGAAATCATACTGCATAGGCCTATGCCTATAGTACTTACGATATCTGAGAAATATGCCATATTGAGTAGAAAGCAATCCCTTATTGCAAATGATCTTAACAAAAGGTGGAAGCAAGTTTAACAGAAAAATTATGAGAAATCAGCTCCAAAGGTTATATGTGTCAACTAATAGTTCTATTAAATCTCAGTGTTTTACATATCCATTCCCATTGCTGACAGTCTAGGGAGTAAGGGGCAGACACTGCTTTTGTTCTTCCCTACTTACAGAGCTATTAGTGTCCTTGATACCTTACTAGATTCTCACTGAGGTTCAATTCTTGTGTCTCTTGGACCTATTATAGATTCTGTTCTCTCCATACATCTTCAGTTCTGTGTTTCTGCTTTCCTGAGTGCTGCCTTTACATGAAGTTTGAGTCTTAGGTAGAGCATACTTATATCCTTTTCCTTGGTCTCTTTCCCTGCATTATTAATATTTTATTCTTTTATTTCTCCTTTGCTGCCCTAGTGAAAATTGTAAAGTTCATCACCACATAAAGCTTTAGGAAGCATGTTTCTGGAGCTTATTACTAATGGCATTACAGTTGGCTTACAGCAATGGTCCTACTCAAAGATTAATACACACAGGAAGGTGCCTATTAGAATCAATTTTTACAAAATAAAATTAAATAGAGCAGTGTTTGAAAAAGAGTTCCATAATATTACAAGAATGTGCCTGGTGCATTTGTAAATGATCTATTTTGGTAGTAACTAGAAGTTCCATAAGTTTAGAAAAAAAGGCATTACTGTATGTGAATTGGTCTAGAAATGTCTCATGAATTATAAAGAACCTCTTTTAGTCTCCAAAGATGAATAAAATTTAAAAAGTGAAAATGAGTAGAAAGGTTGTCCCAGATGAGGGAAATCTGTTATTAATGGGGCATGCAAAAATGTACTGTAAGCTGAATTCCACTGGGAATAGTAGGGTATATGCAGCTGAGGTCTAATTCCATCAAAATTCTGGTCCTGGATCTAATTCTTTCTTCGTCTATTTGCCAGGTGAACAATTTGGCAGTATATATAAAATGTGTTTGTGTGTGTGTGTGTGCGTGCATGCGTGTGTGTGTGTGTGTGTGTGTGTGTGTGTGTGTGTGTGTGTGTTCAAACACCAATGAGTTTCTTCATGACAGAGTCAGATGCTGTTTTGTTATGTGCCTCTGTACTGACTTTGGGGATTGGATTCAATTGCAAAGCAATAAAAGTACAGAGAAAGGAATATTACTATATTAAAGGGTAAGCTTTCAAATATATTCCAGAGAACATTGTTAGGGACCTAAGGGAAATCTCATTTTACTTGCTAACTCTTCTAATGCAGGTCAGGTATATAACTCGTCTCCTGAGAAGATAGAAAAAGATATGCTGAATAAGGCTGAGTGAAAACAGGAATATTGTTGACCCTTTTTTTATCTTTTTATGTTTAGAAACAATACAAAGGCAAAATAGTGAGTTGTTTATTGA
Source organism: Macroglossus sobrinus (assembly GCA_004027375.1). Taxonomy (NCBI): domain Eukaryota; kingdom Metazoa; phylum Chordata; class Mammalia; order Chiroptera; family Pteropodidae; genus Macroglossus; species Macroglossus sobrinus. Next base: position 462,294 of record PVKZ01000641.1, read on the forward strand.
TATTGTTGGCATTGCAAGTAAAAATATTAAATGAAATACTTGCTCAGATTGCCATTTCTAAATATATATGTGTATGTGTATATACACATACACATACACTTATATATTATATATACACATATGCATATATATTTTATATATTTTATTTATATATTTATATATTTTATGTCTTCCTGTCTTCATATATATAAAATATGGCATCAGTAGCTGTCATTGCCATAAATACATAGACATTTTTAGATATATGTGTATATATACATATAAATTGCATTGATCTATCTGATTCATAATTTTTCTGTGTACAGATTTCTTTTATTTCTAATGCCTAGGTATTCCAACTACATCTCAGGTAACTTTTTCTCCACTTGCTTTATCTCTATTCCATTCTACAGTCTTGGATTTATTCATTGGCTCAATCATTATTCATTCATTAAGAAAAGAGAAAAGACATCAAAGAAAGACAAAAGAGAGTAGATCCAGAAGAAAGAAGATGTAAAAAAAGATGGCAATGTGATAATTACATCTCTAAACCTTTTCTTCTGAGCTCTAGAAATTTTAAAAGCCTCAAGTTTTCTGCAGAGTCTTCCAGAAAATAAGTCTGATGAAAACACAAATTACCAATCACATTTTAAGAAAAATGTTATTATTCTCAGCTTAAATAAAACAAAAAATATTTAGAGCCGAAGTGCCACAGATGGTAAGAGCACCATACTCAATACCATTAGAAATTAGGTGTTTTGTTTTTTTTTTCAGGAGAGTCTTCTCTCCCTAAGAGGCACAATCTTCCTGCCTCCATCACTACTGGTACAGTAGTATAAGGAATACAGATTTCCACAGCTGGAATTCTCTATTTTTACATGAATAATTGAAAGCCTACACCATCCTTTCATCTTCTTTTCAATGACCCTTGAGATAGGATGTGGCCATTATATTTTTCTGCAGTAAGCAGATTAAGCCATAAGTTGCAATTCTGCCTATAAATGGCACAAATGGAAAAAAAAGGCAGTAATTATAGGTGAATGACATTCTCTTAATGATTCTATAGAGTGAATTAGAAATACCAACCAATGGCAGTAGTGCTCCATGTGCCAATCATATACATTTCAGTGCATCAAATGATTTTTTTTCTAACTCCATCATAAATCAGAAAACCATAGTGTTGTAACTAATTTCACAGGTTTCTTTCTGATAATTGAGCTGCAACTTTAACCCAAGTTATTCACCAGTGAGAATTATCTCTCAAATTCTAAAGTTTTAAAAGTATGAATACATTAAGTGTTTGATAATTTGTTCATTTTTTGCAAGAAAAACTGATCAAGAAACCAGACAGCATTTTGCCTAGCATTAATGATGCAAATGTTCCTTTATTATTATCCTAATTTTGAGTAATTTTATTTACACTAATTCTGCAGTCACATTATCATGGGAGATTCTTAGACAGGAAGGTCCTAGAAAACAGACATTACTTTTGTTTGGTCCTCGAGCAGAACCTATTATGTGTTTGGCTTTTTTGGTTAAGTTAGTGATGTAACATAAAATTTATGCAAATAAGTTGTAATAATATATTGCTATTCTAGAATAAATACAAAAAAAAATAATAAATCATTGTGGAAATGTTGAATTACCACTTAATAGTCTAATTTTTTTAATTTTGAAGAACAAGTTATATGAAATCATGTCCCTCTAATTTTGAGGGACATGTTTTTTGAGAACTCACTTTATCTCTGTCAGAACTGGATGCTAATCAGGTCAATAGAGTTCAGCTAGTCCATGTGGATTCCTCTTTCCCTGTGTTACAGAGGAAGCCTATATCATAAAAACAAACAGTAACAAAAGTTCTATAGTTCAGGTTTAAGTTTTATGCCTTCTTAAGTTATGATGCTGGAGAACTACTTACCACCTTTTAACTTCAGTTTTACCACTGACAAAGACAACAATAATACTTATCTCACAGTGTGATGTGAAGTTGAAATGAAGTGGATATGTATGAACATATTTTTTAAATTCTTAAGCATTATCATTATAAAATCAATATATTAATTATATCTTCCAAAATTTAAAGTTGATAAGATTTAGAAAAACTTTAGAATTGATGACACCTAAAATAGCTCTTGAATAAGAAATACTGTGATTGCAATAATTTCAACCATTTTAAGAAACTTCAGTATGTTGCCTAACCCCCAGTGAGTTGATTTTAATCAGCCAATGAAGTGAGCAAAAATACATGATAAAGTAATTAAATGTAAAATTTTTCCTATCACCTTAAAATTTGCCAGTGACCTCAAAGCATGCTATTTTAGAAAATGAAGTAAACTTAGCAAGGCATTTCTTGATATACAAGTAGGTACATAGAATTTCATCTCTGAATTGTAATCTCATAGCTATAGTAATGACAACTAATAATTCCAATACAACTTTAAGATCGAGTAAGTAAGTTGTCAGCAGAGAAAGACTGCAGGTCATTGTCAAAACAACTGGAATCTTGGAACCAGACATCCATGGTTTCTTTCTGAGAATTATACAACACTGAGCACATTATTGATCTTTCTGGCCTAGAGTTCTTTTTTTTTTGAAAGGGAGAAAATAATATCTAACAAATAGTAACATGAGTAAAGTTCTTAGAATAAATTAGGCATCCTACCAAAGTTGGTATACTTCCACCATCCATAAAATGTTTTCCAATTCTTTAGTCTTATATTGAGAATACTAAGCAACAGTTTTTGAAAACTATATTAGTTTAATTCATTAGCTTACTGGTAAATAAATGGAATGCAAAAGTGAAAAGAAGCAAACATTTACTGTGATAGTTTTTGTGTACATTATCTAGAAAGTTTTCTCATAGTTTATCATATATCAATCAAAGATTTTGTGCTAGAAAGGTTAACATCTGAGATATCCAGAAATTGAAGGCAAAATGAAGTCCTACTACAAATTTAACACTATATAAATTAACTGAAATATTTTTACATCTACCATTTTATATCTCAAGTAGCTCAATATCACCCTTAGTTTGGAGGTTTAAACTTTAATAATAGTAATAATAACTATAACAACTAGTGATAGTAGTAACTATTATTATTGAACTCATACTTGAAATGTAATCTCATTACCACAAGAATGACATATAATATCCCAATAAGCCTACTAGAGTAACTATCAAGTAGCCAACAGACAAAGATACTAGGTCATTGTGGAAACAGCAGGAGTCTTCAGACTAGACAGCAATATTTTCCTTGTGTGAGTTATATAAGATTGATCATGTTGCTGATCTTTCTGGTTTGGAAAGAAATGCCATTTCCCGCTCCAGTCTCCTGAGAGCAGGCATTTTCCTTAGCCCACTCTGGCCTTTTGCCACATTTCATTCACTCCATCTTAGTAGAAGTGAAACAATATAACTAATCAGTTACTTTGAGAAAAGTAACTACATGCTTGATCTAGTTTCACTTTTTTTCTCTTTTGGTAATAACTTTGTTTCAAGGAGCATACATATTTCTTCATTCTTCTGCATTGTCCATGATTGAGAGAGTAAACCTACCCATTTCTGAGATTCTAGATTAGCAGGAGCATTACTAACAAACCAAGAGCCACACCTGGTTTCTAGTATTATAGTGGCTTCCATTTACAGCCTTGATTTTTTTTTTCTCATAACTTCAGATTACACCAGTGTGAGGAGAGACAATAGTAATTTTGTTGTGGTTTCATAAAATTTTTAATATTAAATGCATCATTCAGAAATATTAAAAATTAAAACCCAAAAAATGGAATTTGAGGAGGGGGCAAAGTATATGCATAGGATACCTCTGGCAGTTTAAGTATATGAAGTTTGGGCCTTGGTATTCTAACCTTGGTGATTTGTAGAGGCCCTTTAGAGATCTAGGTGAGTGTTTCTATTCTGTGATTGACTAGACTGAAATATGTTAACCCAAATGCATGGTATTCAGGCAGTGGGAGGTGATCATAGCATGTGATATTTTGTCTGAATCAAAGCTATTTTCCTAGAGGCAGAGATTTAATAAAAAGACCTCTGAGCTTCAGGAAAGAGACTCAAAAGGTATATCAATGAGAGGAAGACAGTGAGAAATTATTTTAAATGAGGTGCAGAATGTAGGTGTTTCAGCAAAGTGGGATGGGATTGCTCAGCTCTTGGCAGAGGTGCAGAGTCTGGCAGACTGTAGGGCCTAGAAAGAAGAGAGTTCCTGATTCAAGAAACTGCAGTCTTGTTTGCAGGCACAGCTTTTTCTAAGGAGATATGACTGGGACAAACATCCTACCACATGAAAAAGATACAGGTATTTTAGATCTTAGTGAGCCAAACAATATTTGATGTGTCTACATTGCCAGGTAATAAAGTCCTGTATATGCCTCTAAAGCATGAGTGAGGTTTTAGCTGGTCAAATACATCGTGACAGAAGAAGACTAGACTTTGGGTGGTGAGCACACAATGGAATACACAGAGGCTGTATTGTAATATTATACACCTGAAACGTATAATGTTATTAACCAATGTTAGTCCAATAAATTTAATTTTTCAATTAAAAAATAAATATTTTTAAATAAAAAATAAAATAAAACAAAATAAAAATTGTTCCAGACACCTCTGGACTAGATGTGCAAAATTCCATTCTGCATGTAGAGCCAGGAAAATAACTGTAGGAAGACAAAGTATGAGGATTGTCTACAAACTCAAACTCATTTCCTACCTTATAGTTTCAGGATGGCACGAGATTGGTGAACTCCAGGTTGAGGGAATACACTTTGCTAGGAGGCATGCTTCTTGGCAAGAGGCACAGGAAATATACACAATGCACAGGACTAAAAATTGATATTTACAAGAGCATGCACCTGTTTCCTGACCTGACACCTTTGCAACTCCTAAACTTTGTAAGCAGGCTGTGTCACTCTCAAAGACAGGAGACTAGGTGCAGAAATAAATATCCCCTTAGAAATTTGATTGCTGAGCACCAAAATCAACCTCTGGCTAGAAGAATTCTTCCAACTTAGTTTAAATTCACACTTGAGGATTTAGAACACCTGGGACAGACTGAGTGGTGTCCTGGCGGGGCTGCAACCAAGAAAATGTTCTCCTTCACTTGAAAGAAGTTTCTTCTTTGGTCTTTGGCATCATTAAAAACTCAGTTCTGGGAACATTTTTTGTTCTTGGAATAGCTTTTTAGAAGTAAGGATGGACTTGTTACCTTAATTAAGAAATATGACAATTTATGTGTTTTATTAATTCGAATTCTGTAAAAAGTGAAGCCCTACAAATTGTGGTTGAACTAACACAACTTCACAGACTATTAAAAGAATTTGGCTTATTCCAGAAACAGTGAAAGCTGTAGCTATGGATAGAACCCAGGTCTACCTAAATATGAAGAATCATTCTAAATGGCAATGATCTGAAGAAGTTGGTGAGGATATGTATTGCACTTCTATTTCTTCAAATTTTTATTAAAAGGGTAAGAGAACTGTATTTCTTGAATATGAAAATGGGTTATATGTTTAGATTTTAATTTCTTTCCAAGAAGTTTGTAAGAGTTTACATTCAAATGTTAGCATCTAATATTGGCATTTTGGAATATCTTAAAGTTATTTAATCTCAATCCAGAATCTCTGATGTATTGCTATCTGGCTGGACATGTTATTGGATACAAACAGAATAAGGAGTGAACTTGTGCTTTGGGCATTGAATGTCCTTGGATTGGATATAATTAATAGATGATTTTAATCCATGTCATAACTTTGAAGGCAACCTTATATTGTCCTCATGTGATCCCAAGAAAATGCTTAAAAGGGAAGCTAAGATGTGAAATTGACATCTTAAAAACAAGAGACAGTCCAAGTATATTGCTGATCACTTCTCTTGAGAGACAATAGTCAAACCTACATTTTGTTAAATCTCATGAATTTATGGGAGAAAAAAAAAAGCAAGCAAATCTTTTGATTTCTATGAGGAGAGATTTACCTTGAACATTCATCACCTCTTGCACTGCTTCTCTCCTCTCACTTCTCTTCATAGAAAAGGAATAAGCCATACATGCTACTTGTGTTCAATCCTGCCAAAACATCTTAGAAACCGTATGACACCAGACAAATTTGTTAACCTCCATATGCCTCTCATTTCTTATTTATATAATGTGGACATTAATACTTTTTACTTTATGAAATGTTACTATAAGGATTAAATCAACTACTATAAGTTAAGTGGTTAGAAGAATACCTATCCTTATAAAGTGTTGTGTTTAGTATTAACTATTATTTGTTAAATTTGTTTTCATTTTTCTGTAAATGATACTTGTTCAAACATTTTAAGGTTGCTCTGCTTGTTTGAAATGATGGACATGAAAGAGAGTAATTTTTCTCATTGCTTTTATGTATCAATATTCCTTAAATTATGTCCTAGTATAATGTCCCTTTGTTCATGATCTGATATAATAATAACCAACCTATAAATTATTCTGAACCATTTATAAGCAGGAAATTATGGAACTATTGAAATCTCAACATAACTACTCTTAATTACCAAATCTAAACTGTGTGAGATGAATATTTGGGAGAGGATTCTAGATGTGAGGTATAGGAGCTGATATGAAGTAGATAATCAATAGAATGGTAGAGTAAATAGATTAGGGAAATCTAGAAGGGTTTCCAGGTAGCTCTGAGGGCCTCTTTGAGGTTAGTGGTCACAAACAGAGAATGGTCAAGAGGCTTAGAGGAGAAGCAAACTAAGTGAAGTGTTTCATTTATTCAGGGTAGGCATTTTGACAGGCAAGTATAATGGCCTCCATACCATCACTGGTAGGATGAAGAAGAGCCTGTAGACACTCTGGTAAGACTCACTAGTGTTCCTGGTAAGTGCTCCTAGTAAGATTCTCACAGCTTCCTTCCAAGCCTCCTAAATTAAATACTAGTAAAAGTATTTAATATCAAAAAACAATTACATTGTGACAAAGTAGAGTTTTATTATAAAATCTATTAGTATAATTCACTTTATCAACACGTTTAAGGATAAAATTAATATGACTTTACCAATAGATGATAAACATACATAGAATTCACCTTTAGAAATTCTAATAAAAATTATAATCAAACATGTTTAGAAAGAAGTTGATTAAATACAATAAAGACTTCACCAAAATAAATTATTACCTCAGATAGAGATGTCAAAACCATTTCATTTAAATTCAGGAACTAAATGTCATATATGAGAAGCCCTCAGTGACCATTATACTTAAAGGTGAAAAACTAAAAACCTTCTGTCTAAGATCAAGAATAAGAAAAGGCTGTCCACTATCACCACTCTTATTCAATATAACATTGGAGATCTTAGCAAGGGCAATCAGACAAGAGAAAGATATAAAAGGCATTCAAATAAGAAATGAAGAAGTCAAACTGTCACTATTTGTGGATGATATGATTCTCTATAAAGAAAACCCTAAAGACTCACAAGAACACTACTAGAAACAATAAACAAATACAGTAAAGTTTTTGGATACAAAATCAATGCTAAAAAAATCCATAGCATTCCTATACTCTAATAATAAAGTGTCAGAAAAAAACAAGTGGAAAGAATAATTTCTTTTGAAATTGCAACAGAAAGAATAAAATATCTAGAAATAAATTTAACAAAATGTGTAAAAGACCTATATAATGAAAACTACAAAACCCTATTAAAATAAATCAAAGAAGATATAAAGAAATGAAAAGATATTCCATGTTCTTAGATTGGAAGAAGTAACATAGTTAAAATGACTATATTACCTAAAGTATTATACAGATATCATGCAATCTCCATCAAAATTCCATTGGCTTTTTTAAAAGAAACAGAAGAAAAAAATCATCAGATTTGTATGGAAGCACAAAAGACCCCAAATTGCCAAAGCCACCCTGAGAAAAAAGAATGGGCCTGGAGGCATCACTCTGACTAACTTCAAATTATACCACAAAGCAATAGTAATCAAAACGGCATTATATTGGCAGCAAAATGGACACACAGACCAGTGAAACAGAATCAATAATCCAGAAGTAAACCCATATTTATATGGGCAAAAAATTTTCGACAAAAAAGCCAAAATCATACAGTGGAGAAGAAAAAGCCTCTTCAATAAATGGTGCTGGGAAAACTGAAAAGCCACCTGCAAAAGAATGAAACTAGACTGTTGTCTATCACCACACACCAAAATTAACTCAAAATAGCTTAAGGACCTGAATATAAGACTTGAAACAATAAAATGTATAGAAGAAAACATAGGAATGAAACTCAAGGACCTTGGACTTAAAGAAGATTTTATGAATTTGACCTCAAAAACAAGAGAAATAAAAGGAAAAATAAAAGAATGGAATTACATCAAACTAAAAAGCTTCTGCTCAGCAAAAGAAACCATTAACAAGGTAAAGAGACAATCATCCAAATGGAAAAATATACTTACAAGTAATATCTTCAATAAGGGCCTAATATCCAAAATATACAAAGAACTCATATGACTCAACAACAACAAAAAACAAGTTATCCAATCAAAAAATGGGCAGAGGACCTGAACAGACACTTCTTCCTAGAGGATATACAAAGGCCAACAAATATTTGAAAGGATGCTCAACACTGCTAGCTATTAGGGAAATGCAAATCAAAACCATATTGAGATACCATCTCACACCTCTTAGAATAGCTATAATCAACAAGATAAGTAATAACAAATGTTGGAGAGGATGCAGAGAAAAAGAAACCCTCATACACTGCTGGTGGGACTGCAAATTGGTATATCCACTGTGGAAAACAGTATAGTGGTTCCTTCAAAAAACTAAGAATTGATCTAGCATATGATCCAGCAATCCCTCTACTGGGTATTTACCCCAAAGACTTGAAAACCAATATCCAAAAAGATATTTGCACACTGATGTTCATAGCAGCATTATTTACAGTGGCCATGACATGGAAGCAACAAAAGTATCCTACAATAGATGATTGACAAAAAAAGCTGTGGTACATATGTACAATGGAATATTACTCAGCCATAAGAAGAGGTAAAACACTGCCAGTTGTGACTACATGGATGGACCTCAAGATAATCATGCTAAGTGAAATAACCCCCACAGAAAAAGTTGAAAATCACATGGTATCACTCATATGTGGGATATAAACCTAAAAGCAATAAATGAACAGGACAGACAAACAGAGACTCATGGACATGAGCTATAGAGTAGTAGTTACCAGAGGATAAGTGTGGGAAAGGAGGAGGTAGGTAGATGGTTAAAGGGGTCAAATATAGGGGAGTAAGGGGAGGGTGAAGTGGGTAAAGGAAATCAAATACATGGTAGCTGAAGGAAACTGGAGTTTGGATGGTAAATGTACAATAGAAATACAGATGTCAAATTCTGATGTACAACTGAAAATGTATATATATATATACATTTATATATAATTATATTAATCAATGTTATCCCAATAAACTTAATTTAAAAAAAATAAAAAATAAAAATAAATTTAGGAACTATAGTAGGAGACCCATCATTATCATTAGCATTCAATATTGCCTCAGATTTTCTAACAAGTGCATTCAATAAAATAAAACAATATTTATAAAAAATAAAAGTTAAGAAATAAGACTCATTGTATAGTTGATATTTTCTATAGGCAAAATGCAAAAAATAGATAGAATAATTAAGATAATAAACTGTCTGTACATTTGCTAAACAAAAATCAATAATTTGATATTGTTTCTAATTTAGAAATAAACATCAATCACAAGAAAAAATAATAATTTATTATTATACATTTTAGCTACAAAAATTATGAAATTCATATGAATGAATTTAATGTATAGACAGGATCTGCATGTATAAAATCTTATTGGAAGACAAAATATAATGAACCAATTAAAACCATATCATATTCTTATATACAAAACTTTAATAACATTAATATATTAGTAGTTCCAAATTTAATGAGTAAATGTTAATACAGTTCTAATTAAATCCCAATAGAGCTGAATTCTGGGAAGGAAAAAAGGAGAAATTTGAGAGAAATTTAAAAAAATTGTATGTGCAGAATAATTGACTACAAATCATCAAGAAAATTTTGAATTAAAAAAGTGACAGAAACTTCCTTATCAGATGTCATAACACATTATAAACCCTCTGTACTAAACACACTATTGGTATTGAGATGGAAAAATAAAGTAGTGAAAGAAACTAGAGTCCAGAGATAAATTCTATTATATATGACAATACAGCACATGAAAATTGTTTGATAAACGCTACAATCAGCATTACCATCTTTTATGATCATCATGATCATAATTATATGATCACAATTATCATTATCATCATCACACTCTCCCAATACATGATCCTGGCATTGAGTCAGCTCACATCAATATTGCTGGAATGGAATTGATTCAAGAGTGATATATCAATAATTAACTGCATTATATAAGAAAGATGAATCTAGAGAAATATAGAGGTTTTTGACCAGTTGTGATGAATTCAGAGTTAGTGAGGTAACATACTTGAAAGATCTTTAAAGACGATAAAGTAGTTACATCTTATTTTTGACATTATTTTATATCCTGCAAGGTCAGGGTATATATATATATGTGTGTGTGTGTGTGTGTGTGTGTGTGTGTGTGTGTGTGTGTGTGTGTGTGTGATATGTAATGCAAATCAGGGTGTATATATATATATATATATGTGTGTGTGTGTGTGTGTGTGTGTGTGTGTGTGTGTGTGTGTGTGATATGTAATGCAAATCACAGTGCAGTACATCTGACACATACATATTGGTAAATGTGTTAAATCATTATTCTGTCTGAAGGAATAAACAAAAAAATACTGCATTTCTACAGCCAAGTTTTTCTGGGTAAATGATCAGGAAAGGTGCCTTGTTACATCCTCAAGAAACTAATCACTTCTGGTAAACACCTATGTCTATTCAAATATCTTGAGATATTTATATATTCTATTTACATATTTTACTTCAAGGAACATATAAATTCACACAAGGAGAACAAATAGCCTGAATAATTTGTCTTGGTTTCATTATGTACTCAAAAGCATTTTCTTAGAGGCGAGAAAAAAAGGAGTAAAATCTGTTTTATTTCTGATAAATTATCCATGGTTGACTTCATACAAACCTTGGGATATTCTTTACAGGCTATGTTCAATTTTTTTCTCCTGTTCTTAGCAGTCCAAAGGGTTACAAAATTTTTATAGTCCAATTTACTTTGGATGTTATTTCATTCCTTCAGAAGTAAAACTAACTCTAGATACACAATTTTGTGTTTCAATGGGTAGATTTCATTATAGTCATAGGGAGTGGGAAGTGAGGAAGAAGTTTACTAACTGGTCTCTAAGTAGTTTTAAAGTTTGTAAATTCTATATGCACTTGCTTTGGAATTCTTTAGAGGTGTAACAAGAGCTTTACTTTCTTGTTTGGCTTCTACAGTATGCAAAGTTCTAATGGATCAACCATTTTGAAGCCTGTATGTCATCCTATAATGGTAAAACCATGGTTGCCATTATGAATGCCATGTTCTTTACCTTTCAGTATAAAAGTGTTCTGTTTTGTAGTTGAGAATGTAGATCATACCTGGGGAAAAACAAATCCAAAATTTTATTAATAACAATGACCTACATATTAACTCTATGTTTTTAAAATCCTACATTATTCTTGTGTTCTATCCCTCTACTTCAGATTGGCTCTGGTCTTAAAGCAACAAGAATTGAAATATAAATGAGTGCCTCCCATGTGTCAAGTGCACAATTGCTTCCATATGTGTTGTTTCATTTAATGTGTACATATCCCTGTCTTTTAGATACTGCCGCCCATCTACCTGTAATAAAACAGAGACAGAATCAGAGGATTTTACATAAAAGTTCACAAAAATGATCTACGATTAAGTCTCTGTGTTTTTTTTCTTCAGAAAAAAATAGGATTGCAGTCAGAGTTGCAACATCTAAAAAAATGTAGTGCTCTTTTGACACTTTCTTTTTGAACATTAAGAATAAATAAATAAATAATTGTACATCCATGTGCTAAAGATACCCCAGCTATAGGAGAATTAAGCATGATGTATAATATTTTACATAATATGGGAAATCATTGGCAATGTCTCTGAAAATTCAGCTTAGATAAAACAATTCTAATATAACAAAAATGAAAAAAATCTGTAAATTTTATTTTAATGTCAAGAGAAGAAAACAATTCCTTAAGCAAATCTCTATTATTTTGTTGCTTTTATTATAATCATCATTATCATCTTTATCATTTCTATTATAGAAATATTGGTTATTAAAATACTTGTTGCAAGTGACAAAACATAACTAAAATTTATTTCAACAAATATTATTTAGTTTATTTAACTGAAAAGTTAAAGACTTAAAGTTTTTAAGTAAAGCTGAATCTAGAGATTTGAAGACTGTCAGAAAGGCCTTGAAATTTTCTTTCCATCTATCAGTTCTATTTTTTTTGTTGGCTTCATTATATGTTTGATTCTGTTCATGTGGTAGCAAATGTGTCCCCTGGAAACTCATGGTTTAATTGATCTGTAGTGCATTCATTTCAGAAGAACACTCTCACCATACATATAGGTCAATCTCAACAATATGTTCTAAATGGACCTACTTGAAGCATGTGTCAATTTTTTGGGTTTCTCAGATTAGGATACCCTAAATTCATCCCATGCCCACTTCTGAGGAAAGTTATCAGAGCTGTTCCTAAAACTAAAAGAAAGAAAATAGAAGTTGGATAGAAAAAGCAATGTTCCAAAAAAATTTGTGAAAGATGTAATCCATTTGAGAAAAAATACATGAAGTATAAGATTTATTTTACATGTAAATTTTAGAGTTAAGAGGTATAAAACTAAATCCTCAAATCTTTTAATTTTCTCTTTCAAATACCTATATTTTGTTTCCATGTGTAAATACATGTTAGATCTAACAATGAAGGACATAATGAGTAAATTTGGTGAACCATCTGTTGAAAAAGGAAGAGTTGGGAGACAACAGTCTGTGTAATTAGTCACCACCAAAAATATAAGTTGGATGGTGCATTATAGAAGGTTGGATTCAGAATTGTAATGCACACACAGTTCCATTTCAGAAGTGTGCAAGGAAATAAACATGAACCTGGATAATCACATAAGGCTCTCTGGCAGGGTGGTAAACTATTGGAAAATGCAATGGAGTTTAGTAAAATAGTATAAGTTTGGTGAGAGAAATTATGTGTCAAAGCTAGCTATATAGAGGATCTTATATCAAGAGAGATGGGAAGTCAAAGAATTCTCTCATCAAAAAGAGAACATAATCTTATTTAATATTTATAGTATGAGGTATTAGAAATGCAATGTTCAAATGTCATTGTTAAAATAAGTTTTTTATCACTAAAATAAACAAATAAAAGAGATTCTTAAAGACAAAAATGATAAGGTTCATTGTCCAATACTGTCTTCTTTTCTTCTTAGGGCTTATCTAAATATACAATTAATCTTTTAGCATCCTCAAAAACTATGCTATCTAAAAGTAGAATTTTATTTTTCCTAAGTAGTATATTTTTTCAAGAGTTTTTATGGCTTCAGAAAAACTGATAATATCAATCACTCAAAAATGAATCACTTCACTATTGCATAAAATTGGATAAGAAATTTTCTATATAATGGCTCTTAAAAATTTGAATTTTGAGACAAGTCTGAATTATCTGAAAATGACAAAGTCCCCACTCATTTATGGTTCTACAGATTAATTTTGTGGCATGTATAGCATGTATGTACTTAAAGTGCAAAAATTAGCCACAAAACTTGAATTTTTAGCACATTGCCCAGCATATGTGCCTTGTTTTTCTTGTTCAGGAATAAGTGCCAGAATTCTGATAATTATTTCAAATATTTCAACATATGATTTTAGTGAGCAAGCCCATGGACCTGGCAAAACTAAACCTTTATCTCAAATAATGGAAATAGAGCTATTAATATTCAGTTCTTAAATTCAGGTGTTTTTTTTTTGGTTTGTTAAAGAGATTGGCATTTTTTAACTCCATTTTAATGATGAAAAAAATCTTTAACTTAACTTTTAATTGGTCTAAAGTCAACAGCTTTGTAATTTACAAAGCCCTCTACCTGCAAACAAAAAATAACTGTTTACATCCTGAAATAAAGACGCAATAACTGTCTTAATCTAACAATTGTCCTACTCATCTAAAGTTATCAACCCTTCACTCTACAAAAAATATATCTAAAAATTACTATGTTCCAAGTACAAATACCTACAAATATTATTTCAATATACCAGACAAAAGTAAATTGTCAGGCAGATTTAAAAAGGAAGGTACTCAGGCTAACTTACTTTACTCTCCTCTATCTTCCAGATAGAAGATATCTTTATAGTAGACAAGTTCTCCTCAAATATCTTAATTTTCTTATCCAAAGGTAGAATTATTGGTGGAACTCTGAATTCTCTTTAACCCAGAGAATTTTTATATCTTTCAATATGAGGCAAATTAAATATGTGTGAATATTTGTTTGAGATGTAAATTTTTACCTTTCATCAATTGGCTATGAAGGGTTTGTGAGTACCCACTCATATTTTGATGTGTGTATGCTGATACAAATAGATAATTGTGTCCAAGATAATAGAAATATCTGGTCCTCTGAGAACATAAATGTTCTATAAATAGTGCCACGTATCCAGATATTATCTGTAATAAGAAGCTATGATCCCACAAAATAAAAATCAAAAAACAGGATGGAATTCCCAAAGAAAAATGTCGAAAGCTCTTCCTTTTTACCTTTGACACCCATCCTAAGAGTCTTTTGGGTGACAGGAAGATGATAGAATGATATTATATAGCAGATACCTTTTCTGCAGACAAGCCCAGCCTATAGAAGGGGGAAAAAGGCATATCTCAAAGGTGGGCTTCGGGTATATAATTTTCTGTCTCCAATATGCCAGTAGCTATTCAGGTATCTATCTTTTCCTCATTAATTCAGAACCATATTGGCCTCATAATTCTAAATGTGAATGATCTCTTGGAAATAATACCACCTGTAATAGAATTATGTACAAAAGTTGGTATGAAGTAAATGACTCTTTGGAGATTAGGAAGGCTCATAAAAAAAGTATCATATTGTATGCTGATGAGAAGTTTACCAAGAAGAAACAGTGGGAGGCATATTTTGAGTTCAAAGATCTCATTTGCTAAATGTATAAGCTTATACCAAAGCCAAATTAAAAGATGGTAAGTTTCAAGATAAAAAAAAAAATCATCCACATTTCCTCTAATGAATGTAAATGGTAAACTCAATTTAAAAAAAAACTTTTTTGCCAATATGCCAAAGGAAACAGAAGAGTTTGAATAGCTTCATGCTGTATATTACAATTATTAGAAAAACAAATAATTTCAAGAGAGAAGTGGAATAATTTGATTGTCGAGTGTAGCTTTGGATTCTCAAAAAGGAAGACCTAGTTTTTCAGGGTTTCTTCATAAAGTCCAATGGAAACATGAAACCCTTCTTCAGACTTATTTACTAAAGAACTATATTCAGAATTCTCAGGTGACTTTTCTCTAATAATTAGGACCCTCTTGTTTTCCATGCCTTCCTTCAGCCTTAGACTTTATTTGCTTGACCTCATTTACACAGTGCTCACAATTGTGTCTAGGTCCCTGCTCCCAGTCACCTACCTACCTGACACACACCACTACTTTTTACTTACCTACTACCTGTTGAGAGTTTTTCTATTTTACTGCTTTACCTATGCATTTCTCCTGCTGTAAAACTAAACTTTAGGACTCAGTTTTTTCTATGGATCACTATTTAACTCAGAAATAATCTAGAAAAAGGTAACTCATATAATTTAGTTATTAGTTTACATGGAATAAAACTAATAGCTGCTTGTAGATAACATTCTCCTTCTGTAAGAGCAACTACTTTTCAACCTATTACAGATTATTAAAAGGATTAAAATGTGGCATTACAGCTACCTGTTAGCTCCATAACTATAATGGCTCAAACCATCAACAGGAATTCAAAACATAAGACTATAATTTTCTACAAGAATCTCTAGCTTATTTTTCTCGTTTGTTTCCTCCACTGTGATTCTCACTTCCTTCTTGGTAGGAGAATGTGTAATCATAAATCTATGTTGTCTGCAGCGTCAAAGCAAGATTACATGAGGGGAAGAATCAAGCCCCTGCTCCTTTGGAGCCGACAAAGACAATAGCATCAATCTGACCCTTTTATAACCTTGTTCTCAAGGCCTCACTTTGTTCATCTCTCATGGAGAGTGTATGCAGATTCACCTATCATGTTTTTGCTCGATAAAGTGGCATATGTTTGCAGAACATCTTGTTTTCCTCTTATTCATTTTTGACTTAGCATTTACAGCAGTTAGGTGGGAAAAAAAAAAGACACAGTCTGATTTGCTTGTAACAGACAGTCTAATTAAATTAGAGGGGAGGGACAGATGCACAAGGCTGCTGAACTGCTCATAATACAAAATATGGCAGCTTCAGTTTGGAAAAATCTGGCATGATGGTGCCAACAATTTCTGCTTGTTGAACTAGCTGAAGTATGTAATTTTGTTAAGTTCTCTTATTTTAGTTTCAATTTCATATATATAGCTGATGCATTTGAAAAGAGTTTAGAAAGTTATTATTTAGGCTGTTATAAAAGAACAATATACACATAATTCATAAATTGGTAATTTTTGGCTCAAATTTTTCAATTTCAAAAGTGTCATTTTTACAAAATAAACATATATATATATACACACATAAGGTTTTTTCATTTTTTGAAATTTTTTTCTATGTAATTCAAATCAATATCAGTTTTTTAATACTTAAAAACTGCATGCAATCAAGAGTCCAACTGATGTTTGTAATATTGAAAACCTGAAGCAAACTTTTATAAACATAAACTCTGATAAACAGAAGCATAAAGTGCTTGAATCTCTGGTGGTGAGTCCTCTTTGTCAAGCCGTATTAGAGTATAATATCTTTCTTTGAAATTCCTGTGGGCATTTATGTTGTTATTGGGGGATAGAATGCTTATCTCACACCATTTGTCTATTTCATCCCATACCACCTCAAAAGTTACAAAGGCTATAGCCATCACCACCTTTCAATGTGAAAATATGTTTACGTTAGTAAATAATACATGTTGCATTAAAAAATTAACCTTTTCAGAATAATTTTCAATATTCATGCTCCCATTTGAATGTAAAAAGTTTCAAGAGACAATTGTTATAAAATTATCATTTAAAATACTTCATAGAAGTGCTGACAACACAAAGAATCTTAACTAAAATAAATGTTTAAAAAGTACCAAGACCTTCATAAAAGAAGATATTTTTCTTAACAAAATTAAGCAATGACCAACAATACCAACAACAAAAGGTAAGAAAATGTGTTCTATAATCAAGAGAGGAAATAGTCAATGAAAGCAGACAAAAAGATGGCCCAGATAAACTATATATGAAATATGGTAAAAGTCCAAAAACTTTAGTGGAAAAAGTATACAACATGCATTAATACATTAAAAAAAAAGGAGAGGTATGTAGAAACTATAAAAAATAAGTCTTATATATGATAAATATATCACAATAACATGTGAGAGTAAATGCTTATAATACTTTAATGTGGTAACAAGCAATATACACTATATTCTCAATAAAAGTTGAGGTACATTGTCGTGATTTATCTTTAACTCTTACTCAAAGGGAATACATTAAAAAAATGAACTATGTGACACCTGGTTAATAATGACAGGTTTAACATAGCAGTAGCCTTCACTCCTTCTTTAGGTATTACTAAAAATATATATTTTTTAAAAGAGTGTTAAACTAAAGAACAAAGAGACAAACTTGCTGGAAGCTAAAACCAGCTGAAAAAGTAGTAATTCCTTAAACTTATCTAAGTGCTATCTCAGAAAGTGGAATCCTAAAGCAACAATGAAACCTGAGAATCTCTCAGATGATCCACTGCAGACCAAAAAACCAATGACGCAGGAGTTGGCAGTATCAGGTCTTTATGGAAGCTGGAGAAAAGATGGTAGAATGAAATCAGAAAAGTCAGTTGAAAGTCTATTAAAACCCCCAGATCATAGTTTAAACACCCTCTTCCTTTGCATATCTAAGTATCTACTACTTTATACACACATCACACACACACACACACACACACACCTCAACTCACAAACTAGGTAGATAATTGGTGGTTTAATAAGAGAGGACAAATTAAATATTTCTGACCTGTGTTAAAAACTAGAGTATTATACTAAAAACAAGAAAAATAGGTAAAATTTAGCCACTAAATATATTATCACACCAGGATCTGGAATTGAAAGGCAGAATTTATGTCCTTCTAGCCACTTGAAAAAGTTTTCCTGGGAGTCCGGCCAACCCCGGGAGAAAAGTCCTGAAGGTAATCACATCAAGGAATTTTCTAATAAATAGCGCTGTTAGATTACCCTGTAAGAGAACTCATAGTATTTACCATATGCATAGATCGACCAGTTTTTAGTACCTTTCTGTTAACTATGAGTCCATAGTCAAAAATGAGCAGACTTCTAGGCACCTCTCTGTTGTGAAAGACAAGAGCCAAGGCAAACAAAAACAAGTAACAGATGAGATTATAAAGAGAAAAGAAAATCACACACACACACATACACAAACTTGGATACATATTTTTAGAGAAAAAAAAAACATGAGAAATAAGAATATACTGAAAAAAAGAGCATTCCAAGAAGAAAGAAATGAGTCATTTGAAAATAAACATATAATAATAGAAAAAAAAATCAGTAGAATAAATTAAAGATAAAGTTGAAAAAATCTCCCAGAAAGTAAAACAATGAGATAAAAATAGAAAAGATAAAAAAATAATTAGAGGACGCAGCTAGGGTTCTTAACACCTAAGAATAGATGTTTCAAAAAGAAATAACATAAAAATGGAGAGGAAGATAAAAAGGGCAAAACAATTCAAGAAAATGTTTCAGAGCTAAGCAGCATAAGATGCCACATTGAAACATTCACCTGGTATGCAATGCAGTAGATAGAAACAGTCCCACCCAACAGGATCTCCTCATATGGCCACACAAGTTGCAAAATGCACCACGTTTTGTAAATGACAATGTGGATGGACCTCTTTTTACATGTGCCTTCTGTAATGGTGCCCTGGATTTTCTCAGTGCAGTGGCCTTTCTTAGCAACTTACCCCATTGTAAAATTTTAGAAAACAGGAAATGTTACTAAAAGAATAAGAGTAGCAAATGGTTGCCTCCAAGAAGTAAGAAGCAGACAGTGGAATAGTAGCACTATTACTATGGAATGAGTCCTATGGAACTACTTCTCTCCTTAAATTGTGCACAGAAAATTAAAAAAACTTGCATTACAGACAGTAAGTGTGGTCTTCTAATCAGTCATTTTTTGTACAACAGGTATAGTATTGTGGTTTCTGTATATATGTTCACAGATTTCTGTCTCTGTTCCTGATAAGCACTCGTGTATTCTGCTGAATATTGTCACTGGCTTGTCAGTCAATTTGGCTAATTCCTCCCAGTATCAGTCCCCGAGATTAATTAGACACTGTACCCTGAATGCATATGAATCTTTGTGCCCTCTTTGACACTGGAACCACAGTTATGTTACTTAAAATTAATTTCCAGTATCACATTTACCTAAAACTTTATATTTCTTTCAACCCTGCAATTTAGACTATGGCAGTCTAATTCTGTGGGTAAAAATTTTGAAGTAGTTTAGAAACTTTACCTGGACTGCCTGGATTCGAGCATTGGTGCTAGAATGTACTAACTCTATGACATTAGGCAGTTGCTCAACCAAGTTGAACCTCAATTTATTGGTTTATAAAGTAGGATTAATAGTACTACTTACCTCAAAGGATTAAATTTTAAATAAGTAATACATGTAATGCATTTATTTCATACTTGGCATTTAGTAAGTTCAAAAGAGGTGTTAGTTATTATTTTTCTCATCTTCTCAACTTCAGGCTTGAAGGTCTACCACTCTCCCTAAACAATTTGGCATCTTTACTAGCCTGGGACATGTAGTTTCCAGAATTGTTAAATGCCCAGCAACTTGGAACTTTGGGGCTTTTATGCGAATGACACTAAGGGGCTATCTGTGGCTTTCCAGACATCTTAAAAACAAATATGCAAATAATATTTAAACAACCAGCTTGAATTACATATGAGAAAATGATTCCAACACTCACAAGCACCTTCTGTAAAAATAACTAAAAGACAAGACTATGATCAAATATATGAAAGAAAAATAGCACTTCAAAGGTATGACTTTGACTTTCTATTTAAGTATAGGTCCTGTAGAACATTCACAAAAGACACAAAACCTGAAAAGAAGGAAAATACATAAAGAAAGTGAGAATAAAGAGTCTGCACCAATCTGAGAATAAAAACAAAAGTAAGATTTTAAAAATAATGTTTTTTTTCTCTGTAAGGCAACATAAAACTACATAATTAAAATACTCACTAATAATCTAAGATATGACTGCAATTTGATTGCACCTGCATCCTCAGAATCCTGTAAATTCCCCCAAAATTCTAAAATATCTGTGTATTTTGCTTCTAATTTCAGTTTAGCATTGCTTTATTTAAAATTAGACACTGAGAACAAGCAATGAGTAATTTATATAAAGGAACAGGTACTAAGAATCTAATAAACACAATTTGAACTTGTGTCAAGGTGTCTCAAAGGATATTTTTACATCAGATACAGTTCCAATTCTGGATGATAGGCCAGTAAAAGATGCATTGCATTATTCATTTTAAACCTGAATCACAGCTCACTGGCTTAATTTTTAAACACTGTGCTATTACATAATAATGAAAGTTTTTATTTGGTGAAATCATGTATAATACTTTCTTTTTTCCCCCTCTCATGGATTGGAATCCAAAAATCAGACTGAGACAAATGAAAAGGGTACTTAGACTGCCATCTAGTAAACATTTTTCTGTATAGCATAATTTCCAAAGCTGTTTGAATAACATCTCTAGCATTGGACTAAATATATGCTTAAGTACAATTTTTTTAATGTATTAAAATTGTATATGAGATGCCCTTTTAATTCTTTGACCTAAATTATTCTCCTAAATATTAAATTATGTTTCAATCTGGATGTCAATTTATAAGTACTTCATTCCCTTGGCCCAGATACAAAATTTTAATCTATTAGGTATTTTTCTTCAAAGGCCTCATTTTAAATATTCTTACTAACCTGTTAAGTTTCTTTCTCTAGGAAGTATACAAGGATTTGAGCCATGAGCGTCTCAGGATTTAATATGCTTTTATAAAAGTACTTCCTTTTCAAGAAGAAGATATTATTTTATTGACATAAGAATAGTTATGCTGATGATTAAAATTAAGTGGAAATATTTTCATTAACAGCTTTCATAAACTACATTCTGATATCTATTTGTAAGCCTCCTGCCACAAACCACATAGGTCCATGTCTATTCTAACTTCAGTACAGGGAGGGTACAGAAATCATTAGGAGGTGGAAGATGCAGAGGGCACCCAAATACAGTGTCTGAAATGAGCCAAGATAAAGCAATATCTCAAGGCTTACACTGAACACTTTTAAGATAGACATTAAAATTTGATTAATAAATGTTCTAACTTGACTTTAGTTAAGAATAGGCTATAATCTCAAGGACATTTAAGATAAAACAGAAACCCCAAGTCTTTCTCATATTTTTAGAGCTCTGGCAGAAAACATAGAAATGTTCAACTTTGCTCCAGAACAAAAAACTTGGCTGAACTCTGGACAGGCAATCTTAGGTTGGTTATCCAATTTAATTTAATTCAATTTAATCTCACACATTTGTATTGAGCTACCTGTATGAACCAAGTATAGACTTTGGAGCTACAAGAACAAATAAATCATGGTAAGCTACTATCTCATGAGTAGCTTACCATATTTTGATAATACAAATTTCAGGATTTAGAAAAATTTCAAAAGGCTATATTGTGATATAGTGGAAAACCTAACCTTGCAGATTTTCTATTGGAGAGTAGATAATTACCTGTCAGTTACACAGCTGAAAATATTTCTATATTGGGAAAAAAGTTAGATATCTTAGATGCCATTTTAATACATAATTCTCTGACTTTGTTATAAATGAGACCATATCAATATAAAGAACATAGAGCATTATATTTCATTAAGAGATATTTACTCAATGGCAAAGTTTTAAATGGTCAAGTACCTTACAATATTAATGAATCAGAAAATGAACTTAAATTTTTTAACAATCTCTGCATTGTAGAAAAGCAGTGTCGAAATAAATGCCAAAATTGTGACATATAATTGTATGATAACTTAAGAATATTTAACCACTCCATTTTGTCCCTCAATATGCTAGATTTCTTTTTAATAATTTTTATCTGGTCTTAGAATATTTAATTTGGAAAGACAAGTTCAAGATAACAATTCTATGCTACACTGCCAAAATGATTCTAAGCAAAACTGATTTCATTTCTGCAACACCATCATCAACAATTTTCAGTCACATCTAACTTCATGACTTAATGTAATTTAAAAAGTCTCTGAGAATTTGAATCCTAAAAAGAAACAAAACCAATTTTTATCCATATTTCAAAATGTAGAAAATTCAGCTAAAGCTGAATTCTAAATAAATCAATGTTTTAAATGTGTTTATTAGCACAAAGAAAAATGAAGATAAATAAACAAAACACTCAACTCAATAAATATGAATTGAATCAACTCATGTTATTCAATTCCTATATACTTTAAATTTTAATTCAATTTAGTTTTCCTGTTTTCATGTTAGAATCTCTCTTAAATTGATATAAACACAATATATCCTATACTTTCTTTACTTCCATTTTATCTCCTTCACGAAGTCCTCTTTCTAGGTAAATATCTCTTAATAGTCAGCAGACCATTCATGTCAGATCTCTTTGGCCCATATTTCCAGTTGTCTACTGTCATTTGCTTGGGATTCCACAACAAAGTACCAAAACTGGGTAGATTAAGCAACAGACATGCTTTGTTTTATCTTGTTTTGTTTTGTTTTGTTTTGTTTTGTATTGTTTTCCCACACAATTCTGGAGACTGTAATTATAAGATCAAGCTGTCAATATGGTTGGTTTCTTCTGAGGCCTTTTTTCTTGCCTTATAGATAGAAATCACTCTGATGTCTTCACATGATCTTCTATGTGTGTGTCCATCCTAATCTTCTCTTTTTATTGACTCAAGTCATGTTAGATTAAGGCCTTCCCTGTGACCTCATTTGAGTTAACCTCTGTTAACTCTTTAAAATCCCTATCTCCAAACACAGTCACATTTTAAAGTACTAGGGGCTAGGACATCAATAGATGAATTTCAGAAGGATACAATTAAGCCTATAACATGGTAATTCTTTTTATTTAATTCTTTTTATTTAGTCATCTCATGTTCAAAATTTTATAAAATATCAACATTTTTCTCTCTTCTCTTAATTCATATTACTTATTTTGAATTTTTCATATTGTTATTCAACATTCTTGAAATTATTTCTGATTCAAGTATATGATCAATCTCTTGAGAGCAAAATGTTCAACTTCTTTTCTGTATCTAATAGTGCACTACATTATGTTTTATGGAAAGTAAATGTTTAATAAATATTATTGACTAGATTTCCTGTGACTTCTAATGTTTTAACATTTTCTGTCCTCTTTTTTGCCGTTCATTAATCCAGGATCTTTAGAGAAATGTTCACTCTAAGAGATAAACGAGTATAAATTGTCAATTTATAAAAAAAAGTTTTCTGAAAATTGCTATTAATTTTTTATTTGTTTTTTAAATCTATACTTTCACATTTCAGACTTTCTTAAGGTTATTCAGAATCATATCTAAAATGATTGCTCTCCTCACTAAAACTCTATATTGCAAGTCAAATCTATGGCCAAATATGAAACATGAAACAATTTATAGGATACACATGTGAAAGAGAGAGAGAGAGAGAGAGAGAGAGAGAGAGAGAGAGAGAGAGAGAGAGAAAAGTGTTATAAGGACTCTAAATCACTCCCTGTCCACTCAGCACTGTAATCCAAGAAAGTAAGCAATCAAGTTCAACCATTCAACAAATAATCTCAATGTGTAGTTTATCTAATGCTCTCCTTAG
The DNA here is from genome assembly GCA_004027375.1 of Macroglossus sobrinus. Taxonomy (NCBI): domain Eukaryota; kingdom Metazoa; phylum Chordata; class Mammalia; order Chiroptera; family Pteropodidae; genus Macroglossus; species Macroglossus sobrinus. Next base: position 486,437 of record PVKZ01000641.1, read on the forward strand.
ATTTTAAAATTCCTTGTCCTGTGAGTTCCTTGAATTTTGACAACTTCATGGATACATTAAAAAATAATAATAATAAAATTTTAATTTTTAAAATTTATCCAACACTTAAATTTTGTTTAGCAAAGAAATTATCCAGATACCTTGTCATCCAATATAAGTTCAACATTCTTATATTCACTATACTTTAATCTTATGCTATTGCATGTATCATTGTTAATGATGAGTAATTTAGAGGCAGAAGAAGTAATGTTAAAATTCATTATTTTTAAGATTCTTAAAACTTATTGTGAACTTAGTATCTTTTTTCTTTTAAATCCAGAAAAAAATAATCAAAATTAGAAAGTGAGTTACATTAATACTTGGAGATTGAGCAATATCATCATAACATGACTAATTTAGTTCCACTAATTTCCAAATTAGCATTATTCAAAATTATAGAACATTTATGTTTAGTAGCTAATTAAATATACATGCTTTCATTTTTATTGGGCTATCAATGCAATAATTGATTGAGTTTATTATAGCCATGAATGCTTGGTTCATCTCATTACATAAATGTCATCATAAAATAATCCTAAAATAATGGACTTTGAGCAAGTAAATACTAATGTTTGTGTAAAAAAAGGTATCTCAAACTCACATTTGGATTTTGTCTTAAATGTATTTCCTTTAGCTTGTATAACTAAAATAAAAAAAATATTAGTGGGTGATATTTATTATTTTAAGAATTCACATAAAATTTCATAATTGTGGCTCTTTTTGAAAATATAATTATGTTACAAAGGTGACAGTCAGGTAGAACTGAGTAGTCACTGTCCTAATTAGTCATGTAGGCATTTATATTTGCCACACTTAATATCACAGGAGAAAGATAGAAAGATTCAGAATTTGGCCAGCTTTGGATCAGGTTCTTGGGGGAGCTGAGAATGTTGTAAGACATCAATATTGAAGAGAAAAAAAAAAAACAAAAAAAAGATACCCAAATTTATGGTCAAGTACCGGAACCCATTTTTCAAGAAAATAAACAATTAGAAGGAAATAGAATGTGTTTCTATAAAGCTTTGTAATAGTAATTGTAAGGTCCTTTAGGTGTGTTATGACCTCAAAAATATTCAGAATATTATAGCATTAGGTATATTTTATTGATATATACCTTTATATATATATATATATATATTGATATTGATATTAGGTATAATTTCTAAGCCTTTGAAATTAGTGGTCCATGTGGTTAACACAAAGCAACTTATTACTGAGTAGAATATTCATTTAACTAGAAAAAAATAATTTTTTTAAAGATTTATATATAGTAAATACAGTTTCAAAGTCTTACACAGTTCTTAAAATATCTGTTATTCTTTTCCTAAGGTGCTTATGTAAGTTGCTTATATAATGGCTCTATATAAATGTTACAAGAGATGAATAATAAACTGTATTTTCTGTTGTGCTAGGGTATAGTAATCAAGTCCATTGTATTATCAAGTCCTGTGGACAGCATTATGAGTCAAGTTGAAAGTCATATCGCTAAAGATTTGAGTTTTCTTCAGCCTTCAAGTGAAAATGCATCTAGTATTGTCAATAAGATAAGATTTGAAAATTCCCTTGATATTTTTGTTTATTCATTTATAAAACTTAAACAGAATTATTATTCTATGACTAAATATTTAAAGGGGATAGTTAAGATTAAATGTATAAGAAACTAAAAACTTAAAAACAATGTATAAAAGTAATTACTTAAGTAGAAATGCTCCCATTGTACAGTTAGTATAGAATAAAGTAGAAAACTTCACTATTTAGACTAATTAATAACTTGAAGATCACAGTCTTAACAATCTGATTAAAATACACTAAAATAACAGATGAATTCAGAGAGGAGAAGAAAAGTCTTTTAATCTGTGCTTTAATTTTAAGGAGCCAAATGAAAGAAAAGAGGGAAATAGAAAAGGAAGGAAAAGAGGAAGGGAGGAATTATGAGACAGAATCATAGTATTAAAATTAAAGTCATCACACTCGGCCACCTAATCAGTTAATGAAAAAATGCTTCCTGGAAAATGCTAAAGCCATTCCTAACATGGAAGAAATGTAATTGTTATACAAATTAATAAACTAGCAAATAACTTTAAGCTGCCTTTCTTCTATTTCTACAGGTCAACCTTATTTTAACATTTGCATCTCCAAAATTAGTCATTTTTTCATTTTTTCCTTTATAGTATAAACATGACTTCAAAATATTGTACTAAGCCTGCTCTATTTATTGTTGGGAGTCAGAAAACCATGTTAGAAGTGTTGCCTGGTACCACTCCAGAACACTTTGTCTTCTGGAAATGTTAGTCTTTAACTCTACCCCTGTTAACAGGAATCATTGATATTGAGTTTCCAAATTATTCAACTATTTTTCTTTTGTTTTTTGATTTATGTTTTGTCCACTCCCTCTCCAATTCTGCATAGATTCATTCCATTATTCCCTTCAGAGAGAATATAGTAAAAAAGTTTCCAAGCTTTGAAGTTAGTGAGGCCTGGAGTTAAACAAAGTTCTGTTAGATCATATTAACCTATTAATTCATGGACCACTTTTTCATGTTTGTTTGCAAGAAAAATAATATGAATAAAATATTCACAACTCACTTTCTAAGGTTAAATTAAGATATCATTGTTAACTCCAGGGGTCAAATATGTGGTGGTAAAAGGAAATATAACTATGGGTGCTGAATACACAATGTACTATATATACGACATATTGTTGAACTGTGCTCTTGAAACATTAAATTTTATTGATCAATGTCACCCCAATAATTTTTAATAAAAATATACTAAATGTTTTTCAAGTAGACCCAATTATCAGTTCTTTCCTTATTGTACATCTCATTCAAAAAAACAATTTTTTTTGGGGGGGGAATGGTCATAAATGTGACAATTCAGTAATTCAGTAAGTTATGGGAGAATAGTATTGTCTTTTGGAAAGTTTTAATTGATGTAATTTTTTTCAAGACTACTTGCCAAACATGTTGAACTTTTTGAGAAGAAAAATATTACCTTGACACTTAGCTGTTTACCCAAAAGACATAATTTGTAGCTTGAAATCTCTAGAAATTTTTTTATCCATAAAAAAAGTTACTGTTATATAATACGCCATGACAGCACAAACTGTTGTGAATATTTGGCAATTCTCTGCACTGTATTTCTTCATGATACGCTGTCCAACTAGGTAATTCAACCTGCAGGTTAATCCTGAAAAAAGATATTTATGTTAACCCACGGTCATTGTTTACTTTATTCTCATAATACAGAAAGTAAATTACTCCAGCCAGTCTTTTAGCCTCTAACTTCCTCATCTAAGTCTCATTCATTACTTGCTAAAATCTTTTTTACATTCCTGAATTCCTGATTAAGAATTAGAAAACTGTTACTATAAAAATTACATTCCAATCTTTTCTAAACATTTTAAAATATGAATTATCATTTATATATTTGAAGAATACATCTGTTTTATTTTTCAACAATATATTACTGAAAGATGTCACATATGCCACTTATTTGTTATTTAATCATTCAGTGTCCATATTTATGAATTTCATGGACTCATAATTTGTACAAGGTATGGAGATCCTTAGAGCAAAGCTTTATCTGAATGACAGGCTGTAGAAGAGCTCACTGAGGTTCCAAGAGCTTAAATTTTTTGACTAGGATTACACAGCATGTGAATGGAGAACTGAAACTTTAACCTAGACTTTTGATTCTCAATCTACTCATTCTTACTAAAATATATTGTGATTTAGGAATATGAATAAGTAGCCTTTAGACTGATTGGTTTATATGAGCCTTGATAGACAAAATTTGTGAACATCCAGGAATTTTGTTATTCTTGATAGGACCATACAAAAATTTAAGATTAGTATTGTCTGAGGGCTTGAAAGGCAGAAATATTTAAAATAATAAGAAGTTTCCCCATAACTTATTTTTAATTAATTATTTTTTTAAGAATTCTTGTGTATTTTAACTATCTTCTGGGTATGCATTTGGTGGTCATAAGTATAAGTATATGACTCAAAAGTATAATTTACATGTTCCAAACTCAAATATATGTGAAGAAAATTTCTACAAATCTATTTTAGAAATCAATCACCATTTATATCTACCTTTGAACATAGTTTATTCATTAAAAAATACATAATTAGTCAGGTAAATTTAATGGTTTTTCAACTACTTAACCTATACCAGGAATTCTATTATATATGAGAGATACCAAGATGATTATGCTATGCATTTAATTGCAAAGTGTTCACATTCAAAAATAGATATCCATCAATTTGGAACATAATGTGGCCTTTCACTCCATATAGTGCAAATTTTAAATTTATATAAATTTATATAAATGTAGTTATAAAACGTAACTCTACAACAACTGATTCTGTTTATTTAACAATTCTCTTATTGAATACTAATACAGAAAGCAGTTTTATCAGAAGGTGTGGCATTAGTTGCCAAAGGTTGCATCTTTATGGGGCTCTGAAAAGTTGAACGTGATTTTCATGCAAAATATACTTAAATGTTATATTAGCATTTCCTAAATGCCTGCCCTGTTCATCTGTGTCAATAAACATTAAAATATGTCCAATAAGATACTTTACATTATTTTCTCAAATGTGAGCTAATTTTAAATTAACGGGCAATTGTTTTGAATGAATGAAAGTTAAATATGTGATTTTTACCTAATTTACTCTGGTTAGTATTAATCCCTAGCTAGTAATTGCTTCAGAAACTATAAAGATGAAGGAGCTTCATCTTTACAGTTCCTTCCTACCACACATGCTGGCACAGTAATGCCAAGCTTAAGCTGTCATCTTCCAAGAGAAGAGGAGCTGAGATATTGATGAAATATTCTGTTCTCTTTGTGTAAAGTATGTCTTACTTTTCTCATAGAACTCCCTAAAATGAAGGCAGACAGTAGGATTGAAGCAATTCATGGCTGCAGGTTTTAAAAACATGATAAAAGACGCATTTCAGAATGCTAGATCTGTGATTCATGTCTGTTACTCCTTTTAAGACAAGGACCACAATTCACCTTTTAAAGAAACCTTTTTTTCTATCCCCATCTGTGAATAAGGTGACCTTATAGTTTATTGTCTATCGGGAGCACTGTTGAAAGTGAAATGGGGTTATAAATAATAGGGTTGTGACAACAGGCATAAACTGAACTGTCTCTGTTAAACTGGGATGGATGGCTACCCTATCTTTGAAGGGAGCAATATTTCCTCAAGATTCTAATAGTATTTACTGCAGGCTTTACTTATTTGACATTCAGCATATGCCACTGAGTGTTGCTTATATTTTATGTGCATGTTCTGTGGCCTTGACTTAGTTTTTAAGACCCTTTGAGAGCAGAGAAGGTGGTTTTTACTTGTTTGTTTCTCCAGGTCCTAACACAAACCCTGCACATAGCACACACTCACTAGATGATTTTAAGGCAGTGACTGAAAAGAGTTAATGCTTAAGTGGTTGTTGAACTAATCTGTCTTAGAGTTCTCCAGAGACACAGAGCCAATGGGTTGCTATATATAGATACAGAAATAAAGTTTATACATATATAAAGAGATTTATTATAAGAGATTAGCTCATATAATTATGAAGTCTGAGAAGTCCCAAGATCTGCAGTTGGTAAACTAAAGATCCAGGAGAGGCAATGTGTGGTTTCAGTCTGAGTCTGAAAGCCTGAGAAACAGGAAAGCTAAGGTATAAATTCCAAACTGAAAGCCAGAAGGCACAAGATCCAAGACTAGCCAATTTTTCAATTCAAATTCAAAGGCAAAAAAAGACTAATGTCTCAGCTCAGTCAGTTAGTAATATCTTCCTACTCCTGTGAAGGTCAGCTTTTTTGTTTCATTCTGGCCTTCAACAAATTGAATAGGTCCACTAACATTAAAGAGGGCAGTCTACTTCGCTCAGTCTACTGATTAAAATGTTATTTTCATCCACAAACACCAATATCACCACATCCGGCATAATGTTTGGTCAAATATCTGGGCATCCTATGGCCCAGTCAAGTTGACACATAAAATTAATCATCACAAAATATATTACATGATATTTGCAATGTTAGCGACTTCAGTTAATATTATCATATTATTGCCTGCACAATTTGATTTTAGCTGAATGTATAACAGGTTATTTCTACTGCAGGATGATAATCTTTACTGCTTCCATTGGCACTTCCCCAAAGTGCCTAGACCATACATATTAATACTATTAATGATAACAACTTAGAAACTGTGAAGACACAAAGATGCATATGGCACAGTCTCTGCCTTCAGCGACCTGAAGGTCTTATTTGGAAGAGGAGAAGAATACACATGAATGAAGATTCACATTAGAGCTTATAAATCATGTCATAATAAATTATTATTGTTATAATCATTATTGTTATAATTATTATTGTCATCAACATTATCATTATCATTGTATCAACAGCTATGATTTTTGAGCCTTTCTTCTTCATTACATCATCAAATGTGGAGAATACTAACCCCACAGAATTATTGTGATGAGTAAATGATATAACATATGTTTAAGTATTTAATTAACTTAAAATATAATATAATTATTAATTGAAAACATTATTGTCATTACTATAGCAAAGAGAAAGGAAATATACCATAGATGGCATAGCTGTGTCTACTATTCTATAACTATTAATAATTGAGAAGTGATTGAGCCAACAAATAATTCAAAGAATTGTTTTATAAAATATTTTTATTGTTCTGCTATTTCTCTTTCTTATATTCTTTGATAAAAATCCATAATTGGATATAAAACAGAAAATTTCAAAATCTGAGGTTGCAACAGCAAGGAGAATGTTTGTAGAAAAATTAAGGAAGCAAACATAAAGCAAGAGAGATATTTTAAAGTGGCCTTCATACAGGAAGGTTTTCACTTTTGCCAAAAGCCATAAAGGTCTATTATAAGCCTTACTTCCACCCTATAACTTTCAGAAAAGTCATTCTCGCTCACATTGGAAAGTGAATATGAAAACATACATACACAACAACTAACTTTGTAAAGACTATGCTTTAGCTAAAAAAATATATAGAAATACAAAAGCCACAGATATATAGATAAAATTTCTACCCTCAAAATCTGAACTTTGAATATTATATTCAGATAAAATAAATATGAATTAGAATATCAGGCCCAGTACAAGCATGGAATCATTTAAAGGCACATCAGCATTCAAACCCACATATCCACAAAGGAGAGCAGTATAGAATAAGCTGATGAAAAAAAAAGATCTAAATAGGAGCTGAGTGACTAAATATTTGAGCTCCAATTCAGTCAAGGTCCAAAGTATAATCAGAATTGTATGTTAATTATAATTTGGTGTGCTTATATTTATAGCTAAGGATACCTGAACAGATGCTTTGAAGTCATTGAGAGAAAGAATGGAAAAGAAAGTCTTATGGATTTTCAAATATATAACCTTATTTTTATTCTTTAAGGCCACATGGGTATCTGTACAGATTGATAGTATCTAGTGATTGGTTATCATTGCTCATATTTACTTCTATATAGCTCTTATTTCAGAGTTTCTATTAGTCCTTTTTTGATTAATTTTCATTAACCTCAATAAAATCTATATCAAATGGTTTAAAATTTGAAATCCCTAATTTAATATTATTACTCCCATGTTTGTTTTTGATCTTGAGCAAGTAATTTGAGAATAATATTGACTTCATAAAATATTATGAGGTTAAATGATATATAAATGTTTTAGCAAAGTGAGTATGATTTTATAAAGATTAGTGATGAGCTGTTTTTATTATAAGAATAAATCCTTAATTCAAAGAGAGGGAATGTTGAAGCCTTTCATCTTTCCAGAATATCCTCCTCTTTTTTAATTCATCTTTCTAGCATGTTGCCTTTTTCTTTTGTCTATCCTTTGCTTCATACCACCATCAGAGAAAAGGAAAAGGGGTGGGGGTGGTCAAGGAAGAAGGAGGAGGGGTAAAAAAGAACTTTATTTAAAACACTTCAACTTTCACATTCTACAATGGTGCCAGAGAAAGAGAAAAAGAAAACCTGGAGAGATGTATAGAAAAGCTTGATTGGTAGAAGGCGAGGACTAAAATTTGGATCTATAGAGACATGTAATAGAAAGAAAGTGTAATTAAATAGCAAACTAAATTGTCATAATATCTGAGGTCAACCCTTCCTTGAGAGCAAAATACCATTAAAAAAAAAAAAAAAACACCTGGCCCTATAAACATCACAAAGTATCTTCACATTCAGTTCTTGGGATTTAAGTACAGAAAGCTTCTGTAGAAGAACAAATATGTACAACTTTCTATGAATAATGGCTTGGGAAAACCTCACTGTATTATCCTGGAACTAAGATCATTACCTGGTGAGGCACGTATAAGTAAATCTGTTCTATTATGTTTTTGTTATTTTTAGCCATTAGAATTTAATTAATTAGGTTTGGTGTGGAGAAAAAATATACGTATCAGGATATTTGTTCAGCTATCAATGGAATCTTGGTCTAGCATTTCAACTTCAGGATCTTGGTTTTTTTATTTGCATAATATTAAATTGCAATATTATTTTTCCATATTTCTATTTTTAGTAGCAGTCCAGCACTCATCTATATAAGAAATTGAAACTTTTAAAGGTCTCAGGTCACTCAAACTGTAGTGACTCATGATATCTAAAATTTAGCACTACTTTAGCACTGAATTAAACAAATAAACAATTACTAAACTTCAGTTGTGCCTGCTATAAAGCCTCTTACAGAATCTTTCCACCAGAGAGCTTTCATTAATACTCAAATCTACTAATTAGAGTAAGTTCAGTGCACGTTTCAAGCCTTAGAAAATAAATGTGTTAATGGTGTTCAGGTGTTGCATTATGTAAGAGCCTGGGGCTCAGTCCTTGTACTCCCATGAAAGATACGCATGGAGGTCCGAGGCTTGGAGAAACAGAACAGAGGAAAAGTGACAAACAGAAGCAATTTCATTAAGCAAGGTAAGCAAAGAAAACCACACTTGGAGAAATTTCAAGTGGGCAGCTCAATAAAAATCAAGCGCGCTGAGTAATTGGGGTTCTGAGATTTTATGGCCCATAGTGTTTTGTTTTGTTTTTTTTCTTCTTCCAACAACCCTACCTTGAATGGCAAGAATTTCCAGCTCCTCCCTCTGTACTTCCTACTTCTGACCTGGGCATGTGCAGTGTGTGTCTTTGGTGGGAGGTCATACGCCTGCGCCGGGAGAACTTTGAGAGCAGGAGCATGTTCAGTTAACTAATTTTGCCAATACCAGTTGAGCGCCCCCAGAGTAAGGCCATATAATGGTCACCTACAGTTAACTGACCACAGGGGAAGAGGGAAGTAGAGAGGAAGGCACCAGGCGCCACCTGGTCTCTGCCTATCTAGTTTGGATATGTTTAATTACAATATCATGTAGTGTATATTCTGCTGAGCAGTCCTGGGGCATTATTAACCCTTCGTTGTCTTTCTTTCTCTGGCTCACATCTACAGATCTACCTACACGGTCAGATGGGGCACGAGAGAGTGCATTGATCAATATGGTTTTCTCTTTACTTTTTAATTAGCCAGAAAATTCTTTTGGTTTCTACTCCTTTTAGAAATCATAAATTTTTATTATTTTTTTAACTTAAAACTATACTCAAACCAACAATTTAAATGTGTTGTTTCTTACTTTAAAAGTGGATTCAACATAAGCCTTTCTTTGTGGTAGAAATTCTTGTCTGAGCGCTATTATTTAGAATATAGCTCTCATTGTACAGTTAATGTAGGTATGTCTGTGGCCCTGAAGATATTTTCTAGACAAAGCTTTTAAATACATTCATTAGTTATCAAATACATTTTTTTCCAAAATAGAGGGCAGGAAAAAAATTTTGATTCATTGAGAAGTGGCTGTTTCATCTTCATTTTTTTCACTCTTTTAGCTTGCTCTCCCTACAAGTTTCCCTTACTGCACATTAGCATTCACTAGTGAAAAAAGAATACTGTTTCTTGATATATCCTATTTCAAGTAATAATTTTAGCATCTATCTTTAGTCTTAATCTTCAAAGCACTTGGTAAACATTAAATAATCTCACAACACATTTGGGAAGTGGGCATACATTAATAACACCATGACAAAATGGAAGCCTCCCTGAAATTAAATGAGTTGCTCAAGGCTTTACATCCAGTTATCATCAGAGCTAGAATTAGTTACTGCTCCCCAACCTTATTTTAACATCTCAGGTCCTCTCCTGTCCTAACAAGAGCCCAAGTCCACTTTCTGAATAATTCTCACTAGATCAACTGTGTTGCAAATTTATTTGTGTATTTGTATTAATAATTTTAGAAATGGCAAGCTAAAATTTAGTAACCAATACTGCAATAAAATAGATTTTATTTCAGCTTGTTCTGATAGTGACAAAAGATTTTACCTTCAAACAAGAAATCAGATGATGGTTGTCCAGAAAGGAAATGCTGCTATTGTCAATAAGTTAGTGTTTCAAAATTCCCATTTTTAAAGTGAAATGTGTCATATTTGTAGTATAATTGGTAGAATGAATTTTTAGCAAGAGCAATGGATATGTACTAGAAAAATATTTGGTAAAATCAAAAATGAAAGAAGCATCTTCATTAGCATCTGCTGAACACTGAGTCTGCTAAGAACTATGTGTGGCAAAGAATTAATCATAGTCAATCTCATGGGCTGAGGCAATTGTCTTATTAATATTTGCTTGTAAGTAGCTGTAGTTGTACTTGCTAATAAAATCCCCAAATGAAGTGCAGGTCATTCCTTCTGCAATCCCTACATAAGTACCTCAGAATGTGTACATTCTCCATCTTCCAAGTTAAGAAGCTCTACAAGATGGAGCTGTGCCCTGACACTTATCACAGAATTAACAGAATTTTGCCCTCATCATGTCCAGCTGATAAACATGAGCTGAACTCATGTTGCCGGTCTGCTAATTGGCCAGTTGGATTCATTTGGTGTTGCTGAGCCTCTAAACAAATTAAGGTTAATTGGAATCAGAAATGGATCAGCAACCTCAGCACTCAATCTCTTAAACTCATTACTTTTTTTCTTTTGGTTCCTTGGACAAGGAAAGTGAGGATCATTCTCTCTGCCTCTATTGTGAGTATATCTTATAATAAAATGATTCAAAGAGATTTAAGGAACAAGCTGCACATTACAACACAACAGGATCAGCAAAATTAACACCTCTAAGATATACCTTACAAATGTCATATTGAAGTAGGTTTTCCAAATAGGTCTTTATTTAATCTTTCAGGAATTTCTGTTTTGTTATTTTGAGTCCCTTTTGGTAGAATAGAATCTAAGCCTGGGAAGGACCCCCAACGGCTTTAGGTCAGAGATTATATTAAATACATTTTATACATTAATTAAAAGAACCCTAAGTGGAATAAAAAAAAATTTCCAAATTTCAATACTTAGGGCATTAGTATCTTGGTCTCTGCTTCATAATTTACTGACTTTCAACTATACCATGTTGCCTCCATACTATTTTTTTTTTTTTTTTTTTTTAGGAAAGGCGACTCTTGGTTGACCTCACAGATTGCAAGGACCTTGTCAGTTTACAATCCCTTATTCTTTTTTTTTTATACCTACAACACCTGGTCTTCCTAGGTGGTCTCCCATCCAAGTAATAACCAGATGCGACCCTGCTTAGTTTCCGAGATCAGCCGGGATCAGACTTGTTCAGGGTTGCATGGCATATATGCCTCCCTACTATTTCTAATTGTTAATACTTATTGAACATTCACTTAGTTTCAAGCAATAGTGAAATGTTTTGCATGTATTACAATGATGAATTCTTACAACAAACCTTATTCATTGAATTTATCTGATGGCAAGGTCACTACTACATATTCAATAACATTTATCTAACAGATACCTATAATAAATTGTAGAATCCATCTCTTGCCAGCTACCACTTTAAATTAAAATCATAACTTTGAAAGACATTTCTGTGGTTTCCATCTGCATTCAGCAATGAGGAAGAATGAATGGAGCAGCATTAATACCCATCAGAATCCCACTAAATAGTATGTTCTTGCTATCCCAGATTCATTTTCTAAAATTATATAAATAATAAAATATTTACAAAGATATAGGTTACTTTTTTAGCTTCAAGAGTGAGAATTTTTTAAGTTACTGAGCTAATTTAAACTCAGCTGATCTTGGGAGAAAAAAAGGCAACTATATAAAATATTGAAACTTATTAAATATATATTGGGTTCTATATACATTCAAGGCTCCCCTCTTTTGGCAATGTGATATTCTGTTCTCACTGCTCTCCTTTTCGTATTTCTCTAATCCTTCATTAATATCTCTCCCCAAACTTCTCTTTATTTTATTTTTTTAAATTTCAGCATTATTTGCCGGAGCCCGCTGGCTAATTTTGAACAGTTCCTGAGATGGGGAGTGAGGATTGAGAAAAAGAGAGAGAGAGAGAAGATAGAGTGGGGAGGGCTAACAGTGAATACCGCACCCCGAATTTATTTAGCACAGCATATATATACTCTTGGAGAAGCAACACCCACACATATGCAAATGATCGCTGACCTTTACTTAAGCTCTTGCAAAACATCCTTGTTCCTGTTTTTGTCTCTTATTCCCTGGGGCAAGAAACATTCAACATTAAGCCAAACTTCCTCTTTCAGTAAAGGAGCCCACCTGCTCTGCAAACTTCTAGTTTGCAGGCAACTCCAACCCTGTCTGCGGGACATTCATCAAGAATGGCTCACAACAATTATTTTATAATTTTTTAAATTTATTTTTTATGGTGACATTGGTTAACAAAATTCAATAAGTTTCACCTGTACAATTTAATAGTAAGACACATATATTTACACTGTGTGTTCACTTCCCATAGTTAGATTTCTTTCTGTCACCACATATTTATACCCCTTTACCCCATTTACCTCCACAATCGTTTCACACCCTATCCTCTGGTAACCACTAGTATATACTCCATGTCCATGAGTCTCTGCTTGTCCTGTTCATTTGTTGCTTTTAGGTTTATACCCCACATATAAGTGATATCATGTGATTGTCAACTTTTTTTGTCTGAATTACTTCGCTTAGCATGATTATCTCGATGTTGTCACAAATGGCAGTATTTCATCTCTTCTTATGGCTGAGTAATATTCCACTGTATATATGTACCACAGATTCTTTAGCCGATCATCTATCATAGGATATTTCAGTTGCTTCCATGTCCTGGCCACTGTGAATAATGCTGCTATAAACATTGGTGTGCAAATATCTTTTCAGATATGGGTTTTCAAGTCTTTGGGGTAAATACCTAGTAGAAGAATTGCTGGATCATATGCTAGATCAATTCTTAGTTTTTTGAAGGAACCTCCATACTGTTTTCCATAGTGGCTGTACCAATTTGCAGTCCCATCAGCAATGTATTTCTATTTCTCCACATCCTCTCCAGCATTGTTGTTACTTGTCCTGTTGATTATAGCTATTCTAACAAGTGTGAGATGGTATTTCATTGTGGTTTTGATTTGCATTTCCTTAATAGCTAGCAATGTTGGATATCATTTTATATATTTGTTGGTCATTTGTATGTCCTCTATGAAGAAGTGTCTATTTAGGTCCTCTGCCCATTTTTTGATTGGATTGTTTGTTTTTGCTGTCGTTGTTGAATCATATGAGGTCTTTGTGTATTTTGGATATTAGACTCTTATCAGAGTCATTGCTTGCAAATATATTTTCCCATTTGGATGGTTGTCTCTTTACCTTGTTAACAGTTTCTTTTGCAGAGCAGAAGCTTTTTAGTTTGATGTAGTCCTAGTCAATTTATTTTAGTTTTTACTTCTCTTGCTTTTGAGGTAAAATTCAAAAAATTCTCTTTAAGTTCCAGGTCCTTGAGTTTCATTTCTATGTTTTCTTCTATGAATTTTATTGTTTCAGGTCTTATATTCAGGTCCTTAATCCCTTTTGAGTTAATTTTGGTGTGTGTTGATAGACAACACATGTTTCATAATCGTCCCAGTTTCATTCTTTTCATTCTAGTTTCATTCTTTTGCAGGTGGCTTTCCAGTTTTCTCAGCACCATTTATTGAAGAGACTTTTCTTTCTCCACTGTATGATATTGGCTTTTTTATCGATAATTACATGCCCACATAAACTTAGGTTTATTTCTGGACTCTCAATTCTGTTCCACTGGTCTGTGTGTCTGTTTTTCTGCCAATACCATGCCATTTTGATTACTGTCACTTTGTAGTATAATTTGAAGTCGGGCAGAGTGATGCTTCCAGCCTCATTCTTTTTTCAGGATGACCTCAGCAATTCCTCATACTTCTCTTTAAAATAACACTTTGGCCTCCTATTTTCCTCAAAGGCATTGAATTAGTGAGCAGAAATACAGAGGCATTAGCCTCAGTATCTTCTCTGCCTCTAACCATTTCCTTTCCACTATACAATGAGAGAAACTCTAGAAGTAATGGAGTGCTATTTGCCTCACACAGGCCCAAAATTGTGGGTTTTTTATGTCATTATTTCTAGTGTTTTTCCAGAACATAAAAATGTATAAAATACCAAAGAAATATATTTGCTTATCCTTGAATATATTCTCTTATCTTCCTGGTCAAACAATTCAAGTATTATGCATCCTTTGAAAATTTTTTTAGGTAAAATAATGAAATTATTAAGGGAATTAAAAGCTCTTCAATTGTTTTGTGCAAAATTTAAAAATTGTAAAGCTTCTCATTATTTTAAGAAATGATTCTTATACTTCATGTGCATAAGAATCAACTGGGACTATTATAAAACATGTAAAAATTTCTGAACCCCACATCCAAGAGTTTTAATTAATATAGTGCATGTCTGACAGTGTCAATTTTTTGGATACACTTGAGAGATTTTATTTATAAAAAAGACTTTTTATAAATACTTTGTTTTTTTTAATTAATAATTAATTTACTAAAGTAATGAATTCAGAAATCCAGATTTCCCTAAATGTATTTAAATGGCTTTATTAAAGTTTCATTGACATATAAAATTTTATACGTCAAAAAGGTATATTTGATAAATTTGGACATCTGTAGATACTCATGAAACTATTACCACAATCAGGATAATGAGCATATCCATCATCCCACCAAATTTCTTTGTTCCCATTTTCATTTCTGGGTAGTGTTACATTGTATGAATATATAACAATTAGTTTATGCATTTGCCTGTTGATGGACTTTTAAATTGTTTCTGGATTTGCCTATCACAAGTACAGTTAAAATAAACATTTAAGTACAAATCTTTGTATGTACATATGCTTTTATTTCTTTTCTATTAAAGACTAAAAGTATAATAGCAAGGTCATGTGATATGTTTACTTTTTTACAAAACTGCCAAATTGTTTTCCAAAGTGTCGTGCCATTTCACATTTCCACTAGCAGTCTATGAGAGATTCAGCTGCTTTATATTCTTATCAACAATCAACATGGTCAATCTTTTAAATTTTAGACTAATTATAATCCCAATAAACATAAGAATTTCTCATTGTGGTTTTAATTTGCATTTCGTTATGACTCACAATATCATGGACCTTTGCATGTAGTTTTTTGCCATCTGCATGTCATCATAAGTGAAATATCAGTTTAAGATTTTTGTATAGTTTTAGTTAGGTTATTTACTGTAGATTTCTCAAACATATCCTTTATCAAGATGAGATAGTCCCCTCAATATCTAATTTTCTGAAGATTTTTATCAGAAATTAATTTTAATTTTTATAAATTGTTTTCTTGCTTTTTATCTAATAATTTTTTATCAGTTTTGATCTTCTCATTATGGTTAGTATTTTCCTAATTATTTTCATGTGTGATAACTT
The DNA here is from genome assembly GCA_004027375.1 of Macroglossus sobrinus. NCBI lineage: Eukaryota > Metazoa > Chordata > Mammalia > Chiroptera > Pteropodidae > Macroglossus > Macroglossus sobrinus. The sequence goes on from PVKZ01000641.1 coordinate 502,308, forward strand.
TTTATTAGTTACCAAAATTGTGAATTTTATCCTTAGGATGTTGAATATGTCTATGTTCCAGTAAATTCTTGAGCTTTGTTACAGAAGCCATGAGGTTATTAGGAAACAATCCAACCCTTTTAGGTCTGCTTTTAGGTTTCTTTAGCAGGACCAGACTATAG